>SNQJ01S0025631.1:90739-112653 GCA_010110895.2 Picea sitchensis
TGTAGCAGACTCGACATTTTTGAACAGGATCGAACCCGTAGTTCGTTGCTTATTGTCGTTGGGTTGTACCTTTGCATTCTGACCAGTGAGCTTTGCTACTTGGTTTTCCAAATCGTGAATTTTGGATTGCAATTTTGGGACATCCAAGTAGTATCTCTCCAACCAAAACCCACACTGATCGCAAGGTGGAGCAACAGTTTGAACAGAAGGGGGTTTTGATGATTCCCCGAGGGTTTCATGGGGTGGTTCAATACCAGGAAAATCAGGGTTATCCCGCAGACAAGGAGGTAAGTTCTTGACGAAATCATAAGGAGGTTTGCCACACAAGCCCTCGGAGTAAGGATACTCTTCGGCGAGAAATCATTCAATGTCTGAATCAGAGTCTTCGCTGACCACGATAGGTTCTGATTTAGCAGAGGGTTTGGGTTTATTCCTCGCCATGCGAGAGATCAACCTTGCATTTTTCTTACCTCTAGCATTAGCACCAGTCTTCGCTCTAGTCTTTTTGGTTGTAGGCTTAGCAACTTCGGTCTGTTTAGTCACAACCATAGGCGAATTCAAAGGTGAGTCGGGTTTAGTTTTGGGTAGCAAAACACTATAGGCACAGGGGTAGGCTTGCTCTCGGTCACCATGGGCTTATCCACCTGTGGAGGATTCGATTCTTCAAAGCCATTACGGCTGAGAAAATCATGCCAAGAATCATGACGTAACCCCAATTCATAAACCAAAATCATTTTAATCAACCCCACATGGAAGAGGTTGGTGTCAGCCTAGCTACGCTTGTACCTTTTAGCCATTTTGAACAAACTTCGGTGCAGATAGTGCGGCATACTAAGTTTGAAACCAATGAAAATCATTAATAAACGCAAGTGAAACAAGAAAATGAACCTGTACCTTCCTTCACAAGTAACGAATTGCTTGATAATCATCAAGAGATCATACCAGCGGGGTTTCAACATTTTTGTAGGAAAACCTCTGTCGCATGAGTTTATTGTGCGAGATTGGAATAGTAATGTCCACGGGACATCATCTACCTTGCAACTTTTCGACCATTTTTGTCCCGAGACAGGTAGGCTGGTTGCCAAGATGAGGAACTGTTCAGTGATTTCAAGCTGGACATCTCCAACTTTGGCTTGGCAGCCATTGAACAATAACGCAAATTGTCGAACCACAGTGAAGTTATAACCATTGAACTTCCTTATGAAAGTGAGCCACCTGAATTCTTCCAGGTCGCTATACGTGCCATCAAACATCAGTAGTGCTTGGCACCCATTGGGCTCGGCCCTTACGACAGGAGCCATGGCTTCTGTGGATGGTGGGGTTTGGACCGAACGAAACAATACACAGAGTCAAAAAACGATGGGGTTTGACAGCTTCAGCACTCGAAGAGACCGGAATTAACTGCATGCGTACGAAGGTGTTGGGATTACCACCGCCATGCATTGTATTAATGACTGAGTACAGTTATAATCATAATCTTTTAAACCAAATGTATCGGCCAACAAAATAGGTGTATAATGATATCAACGTGCCATTCATCCGAAATAGAACCAACACCATATGTGATAATCATGCGCCAAGTGTTAAGTTAAATCCAACACAATATCAAACACTAACCAACGATCCATCGTATCAATCAAACGTTTTAAACCAATGTCAATTAAATCATGCCAATACATAGTTTGAAACTATTGATCGTTCCATGTGATATCAACTCTCAACACAATATACCAAGCATCGATTTATGAAATTGAAATCCAAAAGATTTAATCAAAGCGCCTTTGTGAAACTTAAACCATTGCCATACCTCAAATCGACCTTATAAATTTACCAATGCATTCGTTGCACATTCAAATGTTTACATTTCAAAGTTTTTAGAACATTGCAACCAAAAATATCATATAATCAATGAGTCAAGAGCCCATAGCAATAAGGATGAAAGCATATAAGACCAAAATCAATCATGACCTTTATAGAATCAAATGTAGCCAGTAAATCTTCATGCTCGACAGCTTGGTAATCAAATAGATCCAAATGTGCAATCAAGGTAAGAGTATGCTAAAGGATATAAGTTTGAAAAATCTTTTGCAGTCATGTGACAAACCAATGGTCAAGTGTCTTTCAGAAAAATCAATAAGATGACGACAGTCCAAACGATGAAATAGGTGTTTTCACACTTTCAATTGTGAAAATTGAATCGAAACCAAATTGCAATTGTCGCAAAAATGAAACAAATATCTAGAAGCACAGTGCGACGATGATTTGTCATTAACTAGACAAGAGGTGTAGGTAGATTTTTTAGAGTAATTAAAAAAATGAATTGGCTGCCAACACAAGGATGGTGTAAGGGTGGATCCCAAGAAAATTGAGGCTATATAGAATCGGCCTCACCCTAAAAATCTTAAAAATCTGTGTGGTTTTCTAGGTTTAATAGGATATTATCACAAGTTTGTTCAGAATTATGGAAAAATCATGGCTCCTCTCACAACTCTCCTTAAAAAGAATGTTTTTAGTTGGACTCCAACAACTCACCAATCCTTCCATGCCTTGAAAGAAGTTATGTGCACTACTCATGTATTGTCCCTACCTAACTTCACCAAGACATTTTTCTTGGAATGTGATGCATCAGGGAGAGGAATCGAGGTAGTCCTCATGCAAGATGGATGACCTTTGGCTTTCACCAACAAACAGTTGTCAGATCGACATTTGGGCTAATCGATTTATGAAAAGGAAATGTTTTATATTTTACATGCAGTGGATCTCTGACACCCTTATCTATTGGGACAACGCTCCCAAATTAAAAAAAATCATCAAAGCTTCAATTACTTCTTGGAACAACGAATTTCATTCCTGGAGAAACAAAAATGTGTGTTTAAGGGATATTTCCCTGTGACCTTGGGTCAAGTCATAATAAAGAAAGACTGAATTTAGAAGATAGAACTAATCCCCATCTATATCAATGCATACAAGAAATAACTACTTTGTATAAGGAGGGAGAGAGAGAAATAAATAGGGGAAGGCCTCACACCTTGAATCCTTCATTCAATGTCGATCCTGGCTCTTGGTTCTTGAAGCACTCCTGATCATCAGAACTAGCCTACAATAGGAAACCAAGAATTGGTTGTTACAAGGTAGTTATACATTCAAATAGCGTATGTCATGTGCATAGATTCAAGTATATATGAAAGACATTAGCATATAACATTACAATGAATCAATAAACACACAATAGGAGGGAAAGATAACTCTTCTATTAATAACAATGTGAGAAAGGTAGTTACAACATGATTCAACCTTCGGTACTGGTTCGGAGCCAACTTCCTTGGGTTCCTCCAAAGACCTTCAAGCATAAACTCAGTGGTGAGGCTCTTCCTTGGATAACTCAACAGGGATAGGAACACACCTTGTAGTTATATAGAGAAGGAATGAACACTGGAAAAGGAGTTTCCAGGTATAGGATGCTACTCAGAGAATGAAGGGGTATAGGGAAGCTTGCTAAAAATTTCCATCGTGATATTTCACCTCAGTTATTCCTCCACATCCATGCCCAAAATGGTGCATTTATACCATCCTTGAGAGGTTATAAAGGTTGAATTTCGTTTGGTACTGACTTAGGGAGGTTGGGAAACAAGCCCAATAGAAAACCCCACCAAAAAATGTGGAATTATTTTCTTTTTCACATTTTTTAGGGAATCCATAGAATTCAAGATAGAAAGGCACAAATGTCTGTGTGTTGCACAAAGGAAACTCTTAGAAATAAGAAAAAATCATGTTTTTTATGTGACTTTGATGAGGGAAGTTGGGATTTTGATTAGCAAGCTAAGGAAAAGGGTTGGGCCATGCCACAAATGCATAGATGTTGCAATTTGTGCTATAACAATGGGTGACCAAGATTTTTGTATATGGTTATGATATTTTTACAAGAAGGGGGAAGAAAATGTTGTGGTTGATGCTCTTTCCAAGAAATATAAATAATATGGGTCCCTCTTTTCCCTCTCATTCATTGTCACTAAATATCTTCAAGTTGTTCGACAAGAATGGTTGCAAGACCCAAAAATTTCCATCCTAATCCAAAAAATTCAATAGGAACCCCAAGATTCTTCAGGGTACACTTGGAACAATGAAGAGTTTACATATAAATGTCTCTTGTATTTAAGAAAACAGATGGCCCTTAAATCCAAGGTGCTCCTTGAGTTCCATGCTGCACCTACAACGAGGCATTTATGTTTTAACAAAACTTATGAATGGGTCAAAATATAATTCTTCTAGGACGGTATGAAATAGGATATATGCACCTTTGTGTCTGAATGTGATACATGTCAAACAAATAAGGGAGATATTGTCAAACCTCCTGGTAAACTCCAACCACTTTCGATTCCACCTACTATTTGGATAGATATTTCTATGGATTATATTTTTTTCTTACCCAAATCAAACAATAAGTCAGTCATCATGGTTCTAGTTGATCATCTTCCCAAATATGCTCATTTTTGTGTTCTTCAACACCCATTCACAACATCCAACATGGCTAAAATTTTCATGGATAATATATTCAAACTCCATGGAATTATTCATTCTATTATATCTGGTCATGATCTCACTTTTACCATCAATTTATGGAACTAATTATTTAGGCTCCAGAGAACTTAATTAAATATCAACACAATCTATCATCCCTAGATTGATGGCCAAACAAAAGTGGTCAAAAAAATTTTGGAAACATATTTGAGGTGTTTTTCATATGACAAACGACATTAGTGGGTTTAGTGGTTACCCCTAGTTGAATGGCGGTACAACACCTCTTACCATACTACCACTCACATGACTCCTTTTGAAGTAGTCTATGGACTGAATCCACCAACAGTTCTCCCATACATGTCGGGTGTCTCCAAGGTTCAGGAGGTTGACAACAATCTTACTGTCACGTGACCATTCTCCATACTCTCAAAGAAATGTTGGCCATGGCTCAAAACTGCATGAAGTAACAGGTAGATTAAGGTCATTCTAAACGTCAACTTGTTGAAGGGGATCAAGTGTTTCTTCATCTCCAACCATACAGGAAGAATTCATTCAAATCCAAATAGTGTCATAAACTTACCTCAAAATTTTATGGTCCTTATATTATTCTCAAACTCATGGGGCCAATGGAATATCAGTTAGCATTTCCCAGTCAATCCAAGCTACACCTTGTTTTTCATGTCTTGTTCCTGAATAAAGTCATTGGCACCAAATGCCACACCTAGACTATCCTACTAGAATTGGATGAAGAAGGTTCCATTTGGTTGTATCCACGAGCTGTATTTGACCAGCGAGAGCATCTTCTTCGTTGTTGCACCATCCATGAAGTTTTGGTTCACTAGAAGATGCCACCTGGGAACCGACTACCATTCTACAACAATTTTATCATCTTAGGCCTTGAGGACAAGACACTTTTTCAAGGGGGAGGGCATGTTATGGATCTAATCCCTCGCATAGATAGAATAATATATTTTCCATTTAATAAAGGTTGACATTAGTTAATAAGGCCTAAATATATTTTTTGTGTAATAAAGGCAAGTGACATTTCTTTCTTTGAATAAAGGTATTATTTATGGTATAGCTCTTCTCAATATTTTGTTGTTCAATTGATATCTATTGAATATTCCTATTTTCATATTAAATTATATATGGTACCTTACAAATATCAACATCAATAAATTGTCAATAGGGAAAAGACATAAATTTTATGTTATGCAGTTATGTGATAAATGAATTAAATACATCACTTTCCAATCGCAACAAACTTCAACAGGCTCATCATTTTGTCTTCTACAATTTAGTCTTTGTGGAAAGTTATAGCCCATTAAGGCCAAGAGTTTGAACTCGACTCATATACCACTCTATGACACACTCGACCCCCTACCCTTACTTAGGTAGGTGGAGTGTTAAAATTTCCTCTTTCATACCCTAATTACTTTCTTAAATCCAATCATATTGATGGAATCTTCTCCTCAATATATTTCCAATAACTGTAAGCATTCCCAAATATGATCTCCAAGCAAGAAGTTATAGCCCTTCAAAGTTTTCCTAGGGAATTTTCCCATGATGACATCATCACATCCACGTGGCCTCCACATGCACTGGTTGATGTCACCAATCCACTAAAATACACATGGACCTATCCCATGCTAGCTCATTGACATGCCGTGATATTTTTTCTTCATACATAGGCCTTCGACACCCCTATCCCACAACATGATTGGAATTTTCCTCGCATTCAGGATTTCCACGCAGTAAAGAACTACATGGAACCGCCTCTTCTTCTAACATCCATGATCGCTACAACATGTCTCCCTTTGGATTAGATGGTCTCGATCGATTTTGATCAATGGTTCGAGACTCTTCGCAGACCATAAATGGCTCGAACCATAACCTATTCTACTGACCTTGAAAATACCACAGGAGGACACATGTCTCTTACCACGTGGTAGTATATGACTAGTCTTCCCTTGCTAACATGTCTTCTGACATGGCATGCACATGTGTCATGCTCACTCATCCAATTGACGTGGCACACTCTCCTCTTGTCCCTTTTCAAAGAAAACATGCATGTCCAATAGATCGGATGAATGGCATTTGTCCCAATCAACATTTCAGATCCACGGTCAAGATTCACTCGGGTTAAAATGGTGCATGACCTTTAGTCAGTAAGACACACTCATTCATAAACACAACACTCCAACTGACCCTCTAAACGAATTCTTCTAATGAGGGGATTTTTGAAGAATCCCCTGGTTGACATCTGCACAGTCCAAAGGTCTAGATCCTTGTAGATATTTCAACTCGTGCGATGGTAACATGTACTATAGAATCCGAAGATTTTTAGACAAACATGGTATATGAACAAATCAATGACTTAGATATTGTTGGTCCAACTCTGTGGCAGATCGATGGTCCATGCCCATCTGGGCTTGCGCCTTCAGGTTTTGTCTCTATCAAAAACTCCATCCATGCCAACATCATGGATATTTCTAAATGATCCCTTCCGACAGGCATCTCTTGAAAACTAATCTCTAATGGATGGTCGATATCATAACAAATCAATGGACTATGACCTCTCGGGCTCACATATGAGGCTAAGTCTTAAGCTATCTGATGCAGGAGCATCTCTCCACATCAGCCAGCCAACCAGCCAACCATGTTAGCGAATTCAAATCGTGCGTTGAAGAGAGAGGCGCAGCCTCATTTGAAATTTGAATTGAATGTAATTTAATTGCTTAGGTTATTGAGCCATAGAGCCGTGCCTTTGTGCAGGCATTGGGTAGATAGGCCTTTAATGTTTTGTAAGGCTGAGATCTAGATCTGGATAGTGGACTAGACAGCCCATTCAATGTAATTGAATAGGGTAGGTAGATTGGAGGGAAGAGATCGAAGAGCCCCCTCATGTAAAAATATCAATTGTATCTCTTGATAGTAAGTCAGCAAGGGATAAGTCGGGGAGGATAGAAGAGAATTTACGAGTAGAGAGAAGAAGAGAAGGAGCCGAGACCTTGTTACAGGCCGTGCTCAGGAACACCTTTGTGAAGAGGCATTTTTATTAATATAATAGAAGCAGTTTTTCCTGCATGTATTCTGTGTTGAATGAATGTCTGTGAGTGTTCTTATATTTTGTAGATGTATGTTGTAGGTTTTAATTTGTAGGAGTGTGTTTTATTTTCAGGCTTGAGGTTCTTTGAGGTTTCATTCCAGGAGGGCGTGACGGAGTACTGCGGTCTCTGAATACTAGTGCACTGAAGCACTTCTAAATTTTGCGGGTTCAGACAAAGACGTGTTGTGGCACAAGAACCGGAATCAACAACTCAGGGAAGACCTCAAGGTTGTTGAACACCTTAGAGGCAAGGCTGTGGGAGAAGAACATAGTTTCAGACAGAATCACTAAGGATTCTGTAGAGCTCTACCAAGTGGGCATTGAGCATATGCACATCGGTGCATCGAGGAAGAACTCTGTTGTGAGTTCTTAGGGAAAACCAGAATCACTAAGGATTCTAAGGGGCTCTACCAAGTGGGAATTGAGCAGGTGCAAGGAGTGCAAAGAGGACAGAACTATTCAATGTTCTGAGAGGATACTCTGCCAGGAGGGCATTGAGATATTGTGCAGGTAGGCACAGGAGGAAGAGAACTCTTTGAGTTCTATACTCAGAAGGAAGAATCCATTGAGGGATCTTCATAGGGTTGTTGAACACCCTGATAGGCTCAGCAAGGGGTTGCTTGAGCAGACATAGATCTAGGAGGCATCTAAATTCTCCATCTGAGGGAGAAAGAGAAGAAGAACTGAGTTTCCTTGGAGGTCGAAGCTACAGGAAAGCTCAGGGAGGATAGCACTTTTGTGTGCATGTGAATTCCCTGCAGAGGCACAGAAGTCAAAGAACCCCTTGGGGATTCAAGGATAAGCTCAGGAGGAGGAGTGCTTTCAGCACATGGAGCTATAGCTGCAAGGAACGCAGAGGTCAAAGAACTCTTTGGAGAGTTCAGAGTTCTCCAAGCTAAGGAGGAACAGCGTCGTGGAGAACACAGGCGAGGCTTAAAGCCGATAGTTCATAAGAGGAACTAGACAAAGGTCGAGGCCTTTGAGTTTTGGTAAATCCTCCCAAGGCTGGGAAGAAAGTGTGCAAGCTCAGGAGGGAGCATAGCAGCCGTCAGATCGGCTGGGGAAAGAGATCTGGACCGTTGAAGATTTCACATCCAGGAAGGAAGCTCAGGAGGAGCGCACAAGAAGGATGGATCTGAACCGTCAGATCTAGAACGAATTACCCGTCAGCCGTCGGATCTGACAGGAGCTGCATGAGGTTTACCTTCGTGAACAGGAGTTTGAAAATCTTGACGAGAGGCGTGGCCATCGGGATATCGGAGTTCTCGAGGTCGAGAAAGTCAGGACATTTCAAGTCTCGAAATAGCGAGAGTGAATCTGAGCCATCCGTTTGTGGAGACACGTGGCGGATATCGAGTGACCCATCGGTATTTCGGCTACCGGGGTTTTCAGTTGACAAAGAATTTTTGTCATCGGGGTATCAAAAACTATGAAATCGCGAGATCGGATCAGGGTCATCCATCAATCGGTACGCGTGACGAAGATCTAGATTATCGGAGAAATTCCCGATAGAAAAGTCAACTCGGCGTATCGGGGTTCGGCGTTTCGCGGATCCAGAGGACAAGACTTCCGGAGCATCAGAAGTCTCGAAATTGCGAGATTGGATTAGGGCCATCCATCTTGAGGGGACGCGTGGCGAAGATCTAAGATCTTGAAAAAAGTCCCGAAAAGGAAGACTCCATCGGAGCTTCGGGACTCGGAAAATCGGGAGTTTTGTGGGCAAGAGATCAGGAAAATCCATGTTGGAAACCCCGTAAATGATCGGAGCCGTCCATCAGTTGGGACACGTGGGGCAAGATCGGAAGACCATCGACATTCCAGAAATCGGGACTCACATAAGTGAGTGTCTTGGCTTTGCAGTTGGCGAAGTCCGAGATTCGATCTGAACCGTCCATCTACTTGGGGCACGTGTCAGAGATCCGAAGGAAGTCGGGGATAGGGAAATATTTACAGTGAAAACCCTAAAGCGGGAAGGACCGTCCATCATTGAGGATGTGTGGCAGAGATCAAGGCTTTCGGGAAATTGCCCGAAAGGAAGAGCCATTAATCGGAAAATCGAGCATCGGGAAATCGGGGATTCCATGGACAAGAGGTTTGATACATTTCAACCTTCGAAACCCGAATCCCGATAAAAAGTATGGCTACAGTCATATAAGGGGGAGGTCGTGTGGACTAAAAGTCTAGCCTGGAGGGCGAACAGAAATTGGAGCACATCGGGATTTTGAATCCCAAACCCCCCGAAAGAGATAAGGTTGTGGTCTTATGAGAACTGGTCACATGGACTAGGGCATAGCCAGGATGGGCTAAAGCACAAAGGGAGCGCATTGGAAAATCAGAGATCGGGAGTTTGAGAGAACAAGGAACTCTTGACATCGGGAATTAGAAAACCCCGAAACCCGAAAGTATATGCATTTTCCTGTTGTGGAAAGAACAACGGTCGTATGCAAAGGCCGTGACAGGGAAAGAAGGATCTGTGGATCGATTTTTGACAGAGATTCCACTGTGGAATCGAAAGAGCCACTCCGGCTCGAGGGTAAAATTAGAACGATCCTTAAGACCGGGAGGTCAGCGCAGAGGCCTTTGCTGAGGCAGAGGGTGCGGTCTGCATCACTATCTATGTATCCTTTTGATTCCCCAACTATCGATGAACGATCAAGATATACTCCTAACATCTAATATATGGTCTGAAATCCTCTAGACCAATACATAGGGATATATGATAAAAATTCTAAACATAGTGTGGCCTCTACCATGACTCAAAGAGTGGAAAATCAAGGGAAACATGGTGCTCCCTGTTGATGTTTTGGTAGCTACGTGAGGTATTTTCCTCTTAGACAAACTTTCTTATAAGAGAAGAAGATTCCATAAGTAAAAGGAATACCATTGAACATTGGAAGAACACCCCGGAAGAGAAGTCAGCCCACAGGAAAAGAATAAAGTGAAATTAGAACCTCCAGAAAGAGAAGTTGGCCCATAGGAAAAGGATAAAGGGAAAACAGAATTTCCCAAAGAAGAAGTCGGCCCAGATAAAGTGACTTGAAGGATATAAATAAGGATACATCTTGCTCATTTGGAGACACACACTCAATCATCTCTCAATCAAGAAGAAGGAACTCATGTGAGGGAAGGAAGGAAGAGGCAACATTGCATCTCTTGGAGATTCTTGGTTATTCTTGGTGGTGGTTTTATCTTGTGCACTCTCCTTGAGAAGAGGTGTGTTATCTTTGTATGGTGTTGTTGCTGCAATTATTTGGTATGCTAGCTCTATTTGGTGTGCTATCCTTGTGTTAGGGTTTTGTCATTATTTGTTTCTCTTGAGAGTTGGTTCATGGTTGGATTATAATATTGACGGAATCTGTCTAAGAAATGTTGGATGGGTTTTTCCTCGGGTTTGGGGTTTTCCTAGGATAAATTCTTGTGTCTTCTTGTGCTTGTTTATGTTGTTCATATTTTTCATTACATGATATAATTTTTAAATAATATATAATATCATTGGTAATCCTAATTCTCTGAAAATTTAAAAAAAGATAACTTGGTATCAGAGTTGGTTACCTTCAGAACAGTTTAACCACTGGAAGGAAGATCGTATTTTCCACAGTACCTTGCTATTGCACAATTTTATTTTGTCAAGATCATTGAGAACTTGTTCCAAGTCATTGGGACTAATTCCACTTCAGATCTACTCACCCAACCCTACCACACCCTCTGCAATGCTAAAATTGCAGTTTGGTGAAATTTGAAATTTTGGGATTTCCTAGTCCTAGGGTTTCTACCAAGTGAAAATTATTAACAGTATGAGAGTTGAGGATAGACTAGATGGAGAATAAAACTTGATATATTGGAAGCATAGGGTACTCTTCATTCTATAAGATAATTATTTGTTGGATCATGTCAAATAGATGCTTCCAGAACCAGAAGAAGAAGAAGCCAAAGAAAAATTCAAGAAGAATGAATTCAAGGCCAAGAGGATCTTGACAGACTCAATCAAGGACCATTTGATACCTAATGTATCATAATTGAAGACACCAAAGGAATTTTTTTATTCCCTAACTAGATTATATAAAAGCAAGAATACTAGTCAGAAGCCAACCCTAATGCATCAACTCAGAAACACAATGATGAAAAAGTCAGAAACCGTCTCAAACTACTTCATGAGAATTTCATAGATCAAGGACCAATTAGAAGCCATTGGAGACTCTGTAGACTATGTAGATCTTGTAAATTCTACACTTAATGGATTTCCCTCTTCTTGGGACCCATTTGTTCAAGTAATTTGCGCTATAAGTAAATTGCCCAAATTTTAAAAGTTGTTGACAGATTGTACCCAAGAAGAATCTAGGTTGATATCCAAATATCAGAAGACAAATGATGAAGAAAACAAATCTCTTGTCACTCATGTGAAGAAAAGAAAAGAAAGGAGAGATACTAGTCTAAATAAAAATAAAAGATCATGCTATAAGAAAGATATGTCAAAAATCAGATGCTACAGTTGCAAAAAGATGGGACATTATGCCTTTCAATGTCCTCGTAAGAATGAAAGAGGAAAGCATCATGCACATGGAACAGACATGGAAGATTCCTCGCCTCAGAGAAATAAAAAGGAATCAAAGGATGAAGAATATGTATTTATTTCAACCTTCATAGGTACTATCACTCAAGGAAGTGATAGTTGGCTCGTGGATAGTGGTGCTTCCAATCACATGACTGGATTCAAAAGTTCCCTTATGAATTTGACAAATAATAATTCATCCCTTTAGGTGGAGCTTGGGGATGATTCTAGACATGTATTAAAAGGAGTAGGAGAAGCCTCCTACCAACTTGATTCAGGTGATGCTATCTCAATTAAAGATGTATTGTTTGTACAAGGCTTGAAGAAGAATCTTCTTTCTATTTTTTCTTTAGAAGATAAAGGTTTCAGGGTAGTTTTTGTGGATGGCCAAGTTATTTTATGTCCCAAGAGTTCCAACATAGGTAATGCTACCATGATTAGTTTATGAGAGGGAGGATTTTATATATTGAAGGGACACCAAAAACAATCCCTTGTACACAACAATGTTATCTCTGGTGAGTTATGGCACCAAAAATTTTCTCACTTGAATTACAGAGCATTACCATTCTTGAGCAAGATGGTTATAGGTCTACATATATGTAGGTAGAAAATTATGGAGTATGCAAAGGATGTGCACTTGAAAAGAATGCCAAGGAAAGTTACTCAAGAAGTTACAACAGATATAAGTGGATCTTGGACATCATACATTCATATGTATGTGGACAGATGACAGTGCCATCACTAGGTAACTGTGTATACTATGTTATTTTCATAGATGATTACTCACGTAAGATTTGGATCTACTTCTTGAAAGAGAAAAATGAATTTTTCAATAAGTTTCAAGAATTTAAATCTTTAGTGGAAAATCTCTTTGGAAGAAATATTATGATCTTGAGATCAGATAATGGAGGTGAATACACCTCAAATGAGTTTAAATACTTTTGCAAAGAAGCATGGATTAAGAGGGAGTTGACAACTCCCTATAACCCCCAATGGAATGGGGTTGCAGAGAGAAAGAACAGATCTATCGTAGAAACAGTTAAAGCAATGATCCATGACCATAACTTACCCATGCATTTGTGGGAAGAAGCATCTAGTATGGTCATGTATGTCCATAATAGAAGTCTTCATAAGATATTGGGGAACAAGACACCATAAGAAGTATTCAATGGAAAGAAACCAGAAGTCAGTCACTTGAGGATATTTGGTTGTCAGGTGTATATACATGTTCCCAAGGAGAAGAGAATGAAGTTAAAGCATTCAGGAAAGAAGGCCACCTTCGTTGGATGTAGTGAGACTTTGAAGGCTTATATAATATACATTCCTAGATAGAGATATATTGAGATCAAATGGGACGTGACATTTGATAAAGATGAAGCTTTCATAAGATCTAGGGAGTCTCACATGGATGAGGATTGAGAGGAGTAGGAGGCTCCAAGGGATGAAGTAATGGTTGAATCTACTCCATAGGAACACATTGTAGATTATCAGAATGAGACAGTAGAGCCATAGAGACCTATAGATCCACCCAAAGAAGCTACAGTTTCAAGGAAGAGACCATCTTCGCTCCGGAACAATTTGAAGGAAGTTGAAGGACATGTAGCTCCCAAGGGATCCTTTAGAGAGAGAAAGAGACCAAACAATTTTTCTAGCTATGTGGTGTCGATGAGTAAAATCATTGATTTAGAACCTTTCACTTTTGAAGAAGCTGCTAAGAAGGAAGTATGGAAGGATGTTATGATGGAGGAGCATCAATCCATCATAAAGAATGATGTGTGGGAAGAATTTTTGAGACCATAAGAGAAGTCAATAGTGACTTCCCAGTGGATATAAAAGATCAATCATGCTGCAGATGGTAGCGTAGAGAAGTACAAAGCGATATTTGTGGCTAGAGGGTTCTCCCAAAAAAAGGGAGAAGATTATGATGAGACATTTTCTTTACTAGAAAAGTACACTTCCATCAGATCGATTATTACTATTTCTTCCATGATGGGATGGAAATTAAACTAGATGAATGTCAAGACTGCTTTCTTGAATGGTGTAATTGAAGAAGAAGTGTACATAGAGCAGCCACGGGGTTTTTTAATACATGGGAAGGAGTCCCATGTTTTCAAATTGAAGAAGGATTTGTACGGACTTAAGCAAGCTCCCAGGGCATGGTATGCCATAATAGATAGTTATCTAATGTGCTTGGGGTTTACCAAGAGTGATGCAAATCCCAACCTTTACTACAAGGTTGAATATGGTTTCCCATTGATTTTGGTCCTATATGTGGATGACATGTTTCTAACAGGGAATGAGAAGCTCATAGTTGGGAGCAAGAGCAATCTCACCTTAGAGTTAGAAATGAAGGACCTAGGTTTGATGCACTATTTCTTGGTATTGGAGGTGTAGCAAAGACCAGATGAGATTTTCCTTAGCCAAGGAAAATATATGGTTGAGATCCTATAGAGATTTGTGATGATGGACTGCAAGTCCATGGCCACACCTATGGTTACGAATATGAATCTCTTGAGTGATTCATATTCATATTTGGTGGATCCCATCATGTAAAGACAGTTGATTAGATCCTTTATGTACCTGGTTAACTCCAGGCCAGACATATGTTTTGCAGTGAACACTTTGAGTTAGTACATGGTGTTAACAATCAAAATAAAATGGTATTTTGAGAGTGGTTTTCATCACTCTCTACTTGATTCTTTGTTTTCTTAAGTCTTTTGGCCAGTGTATTAACCTTCAGATTCTTCATCAAAGCTCCCATTGATCACTTTTTCTCGGAAATCATTTGACGTTTCCCTCTTGATCTGCAATTAAAAAAAAAAATTGGTAAGCCCTAGTTTATGCTTGGTGGATTTTCAAATATAAAAAATATTTATTTGTTTTTTATATTTTTTAAATTTCATATTATCAAAAATGAGTGGTGTGTACTTTAAAATGCCTAAGTCAGGCCTCTTGGTTTTTATGGATTTTAACAAAATTTTAGGGGACCCACATACCCAATTCTCAAGTCAACACACAAAGGCAAGCGCAAGTGCCAAGCCCGATTCCTTTCCACTTGTCTCATGAAATATGTTATGCGAGCATTTGTGTATATAAAGACAACAGTCTCTAATTTCCCAAGACATATGGGATATGTTCCCTGAGTCAGTTTTTAAAATGAAATGCAAGTTTCCAGGTGCCAAGTGATTATGCAGGTATCGAAGAGCTAAATGTAGCTACAATGTATACAATGATGTTCCCAAAATTCTTGCCTATTCCACCATTTCTAGGCATGGATGTGTAGAGGGGGTGTGCTGCAGAACTTGCAGAAGAGCTACACGGACGCTACCAAATCTCCTGAGCAGAGCTACACAGTGCACTACCCAATCACCTCGGCGCTGCAAATTCCACGGGCGCTACCCAATCACCTGGGCACTACGAATTCCACGGGTGCTACCCAATCTTCTGGGTGTTGTAACGACAGGTGCTGCAAATTTCACAGTGCGCTATCGAATTTCTGGAAGACGCTACCGAATATTTGATAGAGGCTAAATTCTATGTAGAGATACACCAGAGTGGCACTACCTATTGGCACCTGGAATCAAGGAGTTTGAATTCATTACTCTTTTGGGTGGTTGATTATGTGGAGAATGGATGAGATAGTAGATGGCAGCATGATAAAAACTTACCACCTCTACATGACACTTGGCATGCAAGAGGAGGCACATCAATGAAGATAAAAGGAGGAAGTGTCATTTAAATATTGTTGGATCAGTTACCAACACGTTTCCTTTTTTATAGCAGTTTGTTAAATAACTGTTAGCATAGGTGTTAGATGGATAGATGTTTCTAGAAGAATCCAATGTGAGGAAGGCCAGCTTGAACCTCTAGCTGTTGCATTTCCTTTTTTGTTATAAAGATATATTCAAAATGTTTATAGGGTTGGAATGGTGGAGTTGGGGCTCCCATATTGTAATTTTCTTTGACTTAGTAGATTGTTCTCTGGTTATGTACTGGACCTGAGAATTTTTTATTAGTAGAAGTCAGTTTCTTTTAACATCATTTTGTTACCTCTTATCTGAAGTGTTCATGACTAGAGGATCCACATGAGTTTTCCATGGTTGTTTTATGATGAATGTTTGATTATAATATTGTTGTGGTGTTCTTCAGTTTTCTTTAAACTTTGAATTCAAGAGGATCTTGGGATTGAGTTCTTCTTCCTTGGGCTGCTTGAAGACCTAATTTTAATAGCAGACCTTTACACCTCCCTCATTAAGTCTTCCTCCTATTCACTTTTAATCCTATTCACTCACTGAAGCTATTCAAGACCTCATTTGTTTGTGCATGATTATCCCAGATTTATGAGTTAAAGCCTTATTATTCGGAGTCTTGTTCATTTGACTTTCAAAAAACTCATTTACATTTATAAAACTTTGATGTTACCAAGATCACCTGATTACAGTCTAGGGTGACTTTTGGGGTGATAACATAAGTGACGTTGTTGCCAGGGACAGATTTGAGTGTATTGAAGAGTTCCCTGGGAAGAACGACATAGATCCAGCTCTCGATGGTAGACAAGAGAGGGATACAGAAAATTGATTGTAATCATCTACCTGGCGACTCCATGAAGATGAACTTGTTGGAAGACTCCACTATGGGAACAAGCTTGGAAAGAAATGGAAGGCAGAGGCAAGTCCAGGTATCAAGTTCTGAATTTCTTTTTGAAACTTATGCTCTTTATCCTTCATTCTTTCTTAAATTTCCCTGCACACATTAGGAGAATCATTATCTGCTTTGTATACTCTAAATACCACCAGCCTGCTCTTGCTTATTCCTTTTTCAAACAAGTAGATTTACCCCCTTCCCATGTCATTGATGTTAAGGATATCCATCCACTTCAAACACCTAAAGAATATGAGGTTCATAAACACTTTTGTAATCAGTATGAACCTTAT
Source organism: Picea sitchensis (assembly GCA_010110895.2). Classification (NCBI taxonomy): domain Eukaryota; kingdom Viridiplantae; phylum Streptophyta; class Pinopsida; order Pinales; family Pinaceae; genus Picea; species Picea sitchensis. Next base: position 107,850 of record SNQJ01S0025631.1, read on the forward strand.
GATTCTCTCCCTTCTCCATATTTCAAAGTCGATTTATTACCTTCTACCATTCCCTCTGTTGTTAATAAATAGCATGTTCAAATTTAACATGCACCAAATGATTATTGTCCTTTTGCAAATAATAAAACTGATTCAGTTCAGGCTGCCAACTCCTCTGACCTTTACCAAGTTTAGCAGCCCACTGAATTCCAGTTTAAGGTTAGGGGAAAGATGTTTGGACCTTTAAAGTTTCCATCCTTTCTTCATACTTATCCTCTTGGATTTGTAGACTACCTACCAACTTTTTCTGGAAAAGATAACACTACAGGAGAAGATCATATGTCATCCTTTCAAGACTTTATCAATAATCTGGAAATCTTGTATGAAGATATTATCATGAAGCTTTTCTCTAAATATTTGATTGGAGATGATGCCTTATGGTTCAAGAATATGGAAGTTGCTTCCATTGGTTCATGGGATGAACTATATGACACATTTTTAAAATATTGGGGAGAGAGAAAGTCATTTGATCGATACCTAAATGAGTTCACTACTTTGAGAAGGGGAAAAAATGATTTTTTGTCTGCTTTTAATCGAAGATTTTACAGCTTGTATTGCAGCCTGCCCCTGGAAATTAAACCTTCTGAGACTGTTTCCATGGTATATTACATAGTGTCTCGATACTCTTACCTTGTTTTGTATCTTAGGGAAAGAAAATATGCATCTTTATCACAAGTATTCATGGATGCTAAGGAAGTGGAGGAGAACCTTCGAGCTTGTGGCAAGATTCAAAGTCAACATCATGTCAACTCTGAACATGAGGCAGATTTTATTTGTTGTCCCCATGAAGAAAAGATAGTGTATGATTTGGTCCTCAAAGAAGGTATCTTTGATAGCCTTGCCTCTGAGGAAGTCATTGTCTCAAGCATTGACCAAGAGCTTCTTGTTGTTGACAAACACTTTGGTAATGAATACTTTGTTGTTAGAAAGAATCATGAAACAAGACATTCTGAATGTCAAGAGTCAAAGGTTTGTTGTGAACAACCTATTTTTGATGGACATACCAGTGATGGTGATGAACATAGTTTTTCTATGATTTGTTTGGAACCTCTTAGCACTATTCTTGTATACGATGATTATGATTTTGATCCTTGTAAATTCTATGGAGGTGTTAAAAGTGATTTTCATACAAATCTAATCTCTTATCCATCACCAACAACTGAACAACCATGTCTTAATAAAAACCATGTGTATGATCAGTAGACTATCCCCATGGTATATGCAGAGATGATCAGCAATCAACCAATAGGTGGTTCTAAAGTTACGAAGAATCTACTCGACCCATAGATTCCTATGTTTGTCATTCAAACAAGTGTTCCTGTAGAAGACATCAAACAAACTGTCAGCAACTTTGAAACAATTAAGGTAACCTTTCATAAATTCATCAAGAATTGCTTTTAGTTTCATGACCCTGTCAATGAATACATAGAGTTACACTTTTCAAATGCTTTGGAGCATGTAGAATTGATCTTTTTATTAACATGTCCGGGTGAGTATGGTTTCTTGGATGAATTTTTATCATTGTTTTTACATTTCAAACATCAGTTGTTGATCAGTGACAGAGACGAGGTTTCTTCAATTTTAAAATTTCTTGAATGGATGTTATGAAAGGCAACATTTACCTAACCAATTGCAGAGATGGCTAGAGTAGATTAGGGTAGGAAATAAGCTGTTTGCCCGAGAATTTATTTTCTTCTAGTTTGCAGCAGAAATATCAGTCAGCTTGTGTGAATAAAGGCCAGTTTTGAAGGTATACAAAGATCAGTTGCACAGGTCTTGAGAGTTTTCATAGATTGGTTTCACAGGCCAGATGACTCCATATCCCAATGGAAAGGCCACTGAAACTGCTAGGTTCTTGGAGCCTCGTGGGGAGGTCTCCATCCCAGTTGAAGCCAAATGTTAACAATCAAAATAAAATGGTATTTTGAGAGTGGTTTTCATCACTCTCTACTTGATTCTTTGTTTTATTAAGTCTTTTGGCCAGTGTCTTAACCTTCAGATTCTTCATCAAATATCCCATTGATCACTTTTGCTCGGAAATCCTTTGAATTTTCCCTCTTGACCTACAATAAAAAAATAAACTGGTAAGCCCTAGTCTATGCTTGGTGGATTTTCAAATATAAAAAATATTTATTTGTTTTTTATATTTTTTAAATCTCATATTATCAAAATGAGTGGTGTGTTCTTTAAAATGCCTAAGTCACACTACAAATAAAATCTATTTCATATACTTAAGTCTAGAATCTCTAGAGTCAAGCTATAGGCCTAAGTTATCAATATACCAAACTCCTTAATGCCTAATTCTACAGGCCTCTCGAGTTTTATGGATTTTAACAAAATTTTAGGGGACCCACATGCCCAATTCTCAAGTCAACACACAAAGCCAAGCGCAAGTGCCAAGCCCGATTTTTTTCCACTTGTCTCATCAAATATTTTATGCGAGCATTTGTGTATATAAAGACAACCGTCTCTAATTTCCTGAGACATATGGGATATGTTCCCTGAGTCATTTTTTAAAATGAAATGCAAGTTGTCAAGTGCCAAGTGATTATGCAAGTGTCAAAGAGCTAAATGTAGCTATGATGTATACAATGATGTTCCCAAAATTATCGCCTATTCCATCGTTTCTAGGCATGGATGTGTAGAGGGGGTGCGCTGTGGAACTTGCAGAAGAGCTACATGGGTGCTACCAAATCTCCTGAGCAGAGCTACAAAGTGCGCTACCCAATCACCTGGATGCTGCAAATTCCATAGGCATTATCCAATCTCTTGGGTGTTGTAACGACGGGCACTGGGAATTTTACAGTGCACTACCGAATTTCTGGCAGGCGCTACCGAATATTTGACAGTGGCCAAATTCTATGTAGAGATACACCAGAGTGGCGCTACCTATTGGCACATGGAATCAAGGAGTTTGAATGCATTACTCTTTTGGGTGGCTGATGATGTGGAGAATGGATGAGATAGTAGCTGGCAGCATGATAACAACTTACCACCTCTACAGGACACTTGGCATGCAAGAGGAGGCGCATCAATGAAGATCAAAGTAGGAAGTGTCATTTAAATATTGTTGGATCAGTTACCAGCACGTTTCCTTTTTTATAGCAATTTGTTAAATAACTGTTAGCACAGGTGTTAGATGGATAGATGTTTTTGGAAGAAATCAATGTGAAGAAGGCCAACTCGAATCTCTAGTTGTTTCCTTTCCTTTTTTGTTATAAATACATATTCCAAATGTTTATAGGGGTTGGAATGGTAGATTTGGGGCTCCCAGATTATAATTTTATTTGACTTAGTAGACTGTTCTCTGGTTATGTACTGGACCTGAGAACTTTTTATTAGTAGAAGTCAGTTTCTTTTAACATCATTTTGTTACCTCTTATGATGAAGTGTTCATGAATGGAGGATCCACATGAGTTTTCCATGGTTTTGTTATGATGAATGTTTGATTATAATACTCTTGTGGTGTTCTTCAGTTTTCTTTAAGATTTGAATTCAAGAGGATCTTGGGTTTGATTTATTCTTCCTTGGGCTGCTTGAAGACCTGATGTTAATATCAGACCTTTACATCTCCCTCGTTAAGTCTTCCTCCTATTCACTTTTACTCCTATTCACTGAATGAAGTTATTCAAGACCTCATTTTCTTGTGCATGATTATCCCAGATTTCTGAGTTAAAGCCTTATTATTCAGAGCCTTGTTTGTTTGAATTTCAAAGAAACTCATTTACATTTATAAAACTTTGATGTTACCAAGCTCAGCTGATTACAGTCTAGGGTGACTTTTGGAGTGATAACACATGGTTAATCTTAGACATGTACATTGTATAGAAACAAAACATGTATTGAGGTACCTGCATAGTACAGTTGGATATGGACTTAGATATGTCTCGGATGGAGAAGTGAATTTGTAGGGTTATACAAACTCTGACTGGGAAGGGAGTGCAGTGGACCGAAAAATCACATTACGATGTTGCTTCAGTTTGGGATCAGGTGTGATCTCATGGTTGAGCAAAAAAAAAATGTTAGTGGAACTCAGTAGAACAGAGGCAGAGTATATTGCAACTAGTGTTGCAATTCGTGAAGCAATGTGTATTTGGAAGCTACTTGGAGGGTTATTTTATCTAGATTTGGAGCCAAATTTGATACATTGTGATAATCAAAGTTGTGTAAAGATTTCAGAGAATCCTATATTTCATGACAAGTCAAAGCATATAGGGATTAAATACCATTACATCTGAGACATGGTGAAAATAGGAGTTGTGGAGCTCCGAGACATATCCACAGATGAGAATATAGCTAACATTCTCACCAAGCCTTTGTCTAGAGTGAATTATGAGTACTTCATAGACAAGCTTGGCATGATGCAGAATTGACACCCTCATTGAGAGGGAGGTGTTATGTTTCTCCTATAGTAGGCTTCCCCTTTGACCAAGGGTTTCCTAGATCAATCATGTGAGGTGACTAAGAGAGCAATGTACAATTGAGTACAAGTCTTTCATGTGCCATGTGAGGTGGCTAGGTGTGAATAATACTTGTATCATAGCCTTTCTTAAGCCATGTGAGGTGGCTAGGTATGAATGGGGCTATCATCATAATATTTCCTATGCCATGCAAGGTGGTTAGGTGTGAATAAGACTATTGGGAGAGGAGAAACATCACACCTCGATGCAAGTCTTTCTTATGCCATGTGAGGTGGCTAAGTGTGAATAATACTTGTAGCATGGTCTTGGACCATGGCATATCCTTGCCTAAGCCATGTGAGGTG
>SNQJ01S0025631.1:112663-126799 GCA_010110895.2 Picea sitchensis
GATAGCGCTCTAGTGTAAGGGGTACCAAAGTGCTCCAACACTCTGTGTAATACCAATGGGGAGTTTTGGCACTCTTCTAGCAAGGGCAGGGGAGCTCTCTACTACAAAAGCTCAGAAAAATTCCCAGAAAYTCAAAAATTCAAGAAAAATTAGTCAATCAGGGTGATTATGATGACATAAAGAGGCAATCAAAACAATCTAAGAATAAAAAGACAATGTGGATAATATCAAATCAATGGGCAAAGGKCCAAAACAATATCTGGGAATGGAAAMAAAAATAAGAGTATCCTCCCCAGTGGAGTCRCCAATTTCTGTTGTAGGTGAATCCCCCTACGGACAAGTGGATTCCCTCTTGACCTCTAGACTCCTAAGTCCAAGATAGAAAAGTGCTTAACATGGACATTGAATTCCTTTTARATATAATCAAACTAATGAATRAAAKAGAAGGAGAAAGATATGTACCTTATTAGTGACGTTTGTCCTTACAAAGTCCAGGCTAAACTTTGATCTTGATCTCCCTGATAGATCCTGTAGGACAAACAAAGGTACAAAAGACTTCCTACTCTACTAAGATTATCTCAATCATAGATCCATCTACTGCAGTCAAACTCATATTTAGCAAGCACAAGTTTGAAAGAAATAGGCCAAGCATTGATTATTAATGAGAACAAGTAAAGATACTTACAATCCTTTGAATGAAGGTGCATCAACCTCTTCCAGTTCTCCTTGTCCAACCCCTTTTCTCAAATGATCTCCATTGATTGCTTTGATGGCATCTCCCTCATGAGATCATAAGTTTGATGCAATTCCCAATCTCCATTGTCAATACCTTCTTATGAGATCATAAGTTAGGTATAATTCTCCATCTTCCTTGTACCTTTCACCATGAAAAGGCCTCCTTATATAACCTAGGAGAGGTTCAACCACTTGAGAGATATTTGGGATGAGTTGAGGATTCTTCTCCTTCAGTTGAGGATCTCCCCTAAAATCATGCCTTGACCATCTATTCGAATCCAACTACCTTCAAGAATTGAGGGATTCATCCCTTATTTGCCTCAACAAACCCAGAATTTGCTAAAAAAAGTGTAGTGCTCCCCCAAAAGGGTGCACAGGGCGCTCAAGCACTCCCCCAAAGAGGCTCAGGGAGCACCAGCACTCCTTGACAGGGGGTAGGGGAGCGCTCCTCTCCAAAATTCAGTTTTTGAGTGTTTTTTCCATGGCAAAAGGTTTGTACTCCCTATCAAGTGACTTCTCTTCTTCAAAACTAGTCTTTAGGGTGTCTTAAGTGTCTTTGTGATTTCATTAGAGGAATGACATGGGAAAGATGGCAGTATAATGTTTTTGACACTTGCAACACTTGTAGTTAAGATGCGACACTTGCGGACAAGATGCGACACTTACAACACTTGTAATGACAACACTTGTGGACAAGATGCAACACTTACAACACTTGTAATGACGACACTTGCGACACTATCGAAGTGAGTAATTTTGAGGTATAACACTTAGAGGGATGGAATTATAAATATTATTCCTTGAATTTTAGTGACCAAAAATCCCATCAAAAACACTTATCCACTTTGTTTTGTAACGAGCTAGCATGACATTCCTTTGTCTTATACAACAGACTAAAAAACAAATTAGTTGACAAACACAAAGCTTCACTTGGCTCTTCTTCTTATAGCAACAATAATTATAATTTCTTCCAACCTTTAGAAACATGTAATTTTATTTCTCCCTCCATGTATTGTACTTCTTCCATACTACCATGGTCTTTCTAATAATAAATGAAAAATCATCCACATGTATAATCCCACAATACTTCATCTAACTAGTACTCTCCCATGTTAAATTCTACCCTACATTATTATATTATCATCGTTTTGTATCATTTCTACAACCAAACCAATCAATATGAATATGGGTGTCTTTTCCATACCAAAAAAAACTTCTAAAATAATCCTACAACTACAATGTTTTTGGCACTTCTTTCCAATGATCAACCTACAACAATTATCTCCTCCCTTTCATTTTGTTCTAAAGATACTCTTGTATAACCAATGATATTCCTTTGGTTATTTTGGTTTCTCTATTCATTTTTTCATGTTTCTTTTATTCATCAAATCTATACCTCCGTAGAATTTCGCATTCAAATCATTGCATGGAGGGGGTCCCTTGTCCCACAAAAAAGGGAATCCCATACACCAATTTGGTGTCTGGCTTGGTCGTGACCTCATAAGAAAATATTATTTTTTTTTTTGTAAGAAAAAGAAATTATTATCTTAAATAATATGCATACCAGTACACATGACTAAACTTGCCACCTGTTCTACCATACATATGGAAACCAGAACAGGTGGCCTTCAAGATAAAACATTCATGTTTTTGTTAATATTTGAGAAAAACTAGAAAACAAAATGAGTCCTGAACATAGTTGTAACTATAGCCTCTCTTAACTTTGATGCATAGCAATAGAAAATAAAACTAAGCACTAGGTGAACCCGAGGTGCCATCACCACTTGGAGGTTTTGGTAGTGCAGGAGTGAAGACATATAGTTGACAACGGGTTGGGAATCTACGCTTGACAAGCTCGCCTGAAATAGAATCAAATAGAGCATCCAAGTGACGACTAAGGATATTCTGACGGTGAAGCTTATCGACCATGTCCCTTCTCATGTCAAAGATAAGTTGCATATGTTCCCCTAAGAAACTACAAGTGTTGGGAATATTTGGCTCAGAGGCTGCAAAAGGTTGAGGCACATTGACAAGTTGCATTATCATCGTAATTATTTCCTCGTGCCAAGTTGTAGGGGTATTTTCCTCAACCATACAAACTTACACATCTTATGTGGGGTCAACTCTCTAAGGAATTCATCCATAATTGTGAGGGGGATCCTGAAGGTTTGAGGAAAAGAGCAGGAGTGGATTAGGAGGTACTTGAGGAGGAACTAGAGGAATCTCTTCCTCGACATAATCCATGGAACTATCCTCATCCATATAGTTTTGATTGAACAAGGGGGAATCTCCAAGGAAGGACCAACGGAGCTTAAGGAAGGGATGGGAGGAGAAATTGGAGCTAATGGGTGACCGGGTTGGTGATGTCAAGCCACAAAATTGTAATAGGTCGGCCCATGTTTCAGTTTTCCTCTTTCATGCAACATTGGAAAGGCAGGGGTGAAAATGACAACCAGAAGGGGAGGATAACACAAGAAAGGGATAAAAACAGGAGGAGAGAGGAGATCTAACAACCATATCATAGAGAAATGGAAATAACCATGCCTTACCTCCATAAAAGCAGCCGAAATGATATTGAAGAACTCCATAAAGACCGAATTTATGACTCTTAGCCCCCTCGTATCTATTCTGTGAGACCTTGAAATTCGTTGTGGGTGAACCATTAAAACTTCCACCTTACGTAGGTTCACTACCATCCTTATTAATTGAATGCTTCAAATACTAAATGTATTGAGAGGAAGGATGGAGGTGTGGATTTTTAACTGCTCATGGTGCATGTGTGCCATATGTCACCCCATCCATGGAAAATTATTATTGTTATTACAACATGCACTTTATTTTAAAGTGTATGTCTATGCTTACATGTTTTTTTATTTCATTTGAAGTACATATTCCCTTTGGGTGCATTCAAATGACTTGCAACCTTCCATTTCATATGTGTAACAAAAAATCAACCACCATAATCCATCATATCCTCTTCCTTCGCCTCTTAAAAATATTCAAGAATCAACCTTAACCTTTTCCATGGTATTTTTATTTCTTCTTTGAATCTTCCACCCTAAGTATGGAATTGTGCAAGCTACCTTTGGAACTTGCACCTCTTCCTTTCCCAAAATTTATATAGCTTCCATTATACAAATCTTATCTTATTCCTTCAATTCTAACTAATACACCTCTTCTATTTAATCTGATCTATGCACTACTTTAATCTTCAATGAAAAAACACAATACATTCACATACATTGAAATCTTATGCTATCCTCTTAATGTCTAACTCAAGTTGAAAAATTGAAAAATTCCCATGTATATCCACACACATGATTTTTTTTTATCTTAAACTATTCAATTTCATACATAAGTAATGCTTGTAATTCATGAGAACACAAATTCTCTTAGCTTCGATAATGTCTTTCTTCAGTTTTATCTTTTCCTTATCCTTGAAAATTTTCTCATGGTGCATATAATACCACCATGTGGAAATGTGCACCTTCAACTTGTTATTTGTAAATTCCATCCTGTGGGATCTTCCATCTTCTCAACTTCAAAATATCTCTTGATCTTTTTGATAAACTCTATTCATTATTTTTCCTTCAACTTTCCACCATAGTAAGGAACTTTAATTTCTGAAGACTTGTTACTTTTAGCAACTTCATAATCTACTCCACGACATCCCCTTCTTCCACTTCTTTTTCTAGTTCTAATTCACTCCTTTCTTCATCTGTATTTCCTTATCTACTCTCCAATTCCTCTAACCATATTCTTAAAGACTAAATTCTTTGTTTAGTACCATTTTACCTCCTCTTTGCACCATTTCTTCAATCACTCAACTTCAATCTTTCTATGAGAATATCCTCTAAGATCCAACATTTCAACTCTCCCATAATTGAAACCTTAATATAATATCAAATGATGCAATTTGGAATGGTATTGTTATGATCCAACACCTTAAAAAATGATAAAAATTCAATGAATATAGTCCACTTTGAGGGGGAAACCTCCTTTTACAGTTTTCCCAATTCATAATACAATATGAGATTAAATAAGGTGATCCTAAGACTAGGCCTCCTTGGTATATGTATAAAATATAAAGAGTACAATTATAATGAAAGGGTACCATGAAGGGTTCTAGCCGACATACAATTATAATACTATAAATATAATAATTCAATATCTAGGGCCTAATAAGGGTTTTTACACGTAAAATGGGGCTTTGCCTAGGCCTTAACATGCCCCTCCCCTTCAAACAAGTTTTTTCCTCAACACTTGACTAACTGCGGGTGTTTCTACACGAAGAAATCATATTCCCATGGTGCCTCTTCCACTGGTAGGTTCTTCCATTTGGCGAGGTACTCCGTGATTGCTCAATTTCTCAGTTGCTTAATCCTTGTTTCAAGGATTGTTTCTGGTTCTAGTTTTATTTCCCCTTCTTCATTAATCTTCGGTAAAATAGTTTGGAATGGGATCTTGTTGTCAATTACCTTATTTAAGCGAGAAACATGGAAGACTGGATGTACATGTGAAGATGGAGGTAACTCCAATTTGTAAGACGCACTTCCAATCCTTTGCAACACCTTATAGGGGCCATAATATTTGGGTGCCAATTTAGTGTCTTTATTTTGTTGCTTGGGAGACATACGTATATATGGTTGTAGCCACATAAATACCCAATCCCCCACTTCAAATTCTCTTTCATTGTGATGTTTATTTGCTTGTTGTTTCATCCTATTTTGTACCATAACCAAGTTGTCCTTCAATAGTTTGAGAACCTCTTTTTGGTTCCCTATGTGGTCCTCCACTGCTTGAACCTTTGAATTCCCTTTCAAGGGTGATGTAATGGATGGAGGATGATATCCATAAAGTGCCAAAAATGGGGACATTTTTTATGAAGTATGGAAGGATGTGTTGTATCACCATTCCGCTAAAGGAAACCACTTAACCCATTGTGTCTTTTTATCAGATTCAAAACAACGAAGATATCCTTCTAGACATTTATTCACAATTTCAGTTTTCTCATCGGATTGAGGGTGGTAAGATGAGCTATGAACCAATTGAGTACCCAAGCAAGAAAAAATTTCAGTCCAAAAATTTCCAGTGAAAATTGGATCTTGGTCACATATAATAATCTTGGGGACTCCATGTAGCTTTTGAATTGTTTCCATGAATGATGCAACTACTGTACTTTCTTTAAAATGATGAGAAATAGAGGGAAAATGGGCATAATTTGTGAGTCGATTCACTACTACCATGATGATAGTCTTTCCTTTGATAGTCGATTCAGTTGGGTAAACCTGTAATAAAATCCATTGAAACTTCTTCCCAACGTTGACTTGGTATAGCTAATGGTTGTATGAGACCTAACATCTTGATTGTTTCTCCCTTGTTTTGTTGACAGACTAAACATTTAGACAAAAAAATTTGAACAACAGTTTTAAGACCTTCTAAAAAAAATTCTTCTTGATCTTGTGGTATGTTTTAGAGAATCCTGAATGTCCTCCTATAGGATAAGTGTTCAATTCTAGGAGGACATTTTGTTTGTGTTGGTAATTCTTACAAAAAATATAGACGATCATGATACCATAACAAATCATTCTTCTATACAAAATTTTCTAATGAATTGGGGTCCTCATGTAGTTGTTTAATGAGCTTGCATAACTCTTGATATTTCTTCCATTCTATCCTTGCTTCTTCCACCCAATCAGATTGTGGAACAGGAGTAGCACATAGTGAACCTTTTGTTTCTTCATCTTTCCTTGAAAGGGCATCTGCTACAACATTAAGTTTTCTTTTTTTGTAGAAAATTTCAAAGTCATAACCTAACATATTTGTAACCCATTTTTGTTTCTCTTTTGAAGATAATAGTTTCTCCAAGAATTACTTCAAACTATCATGACCCATTTTTACTTTGAAGTGTCTTCATATTAGGTAAGGGTGTCATTTATGAACTGCAAGTAGTATGGCCAACATTTATTTTTCATATATGGGTTTGACTAATTTTGTCCCTTTAAGTTGGGTTCTTTCAAAGGAAAGGGGCCTTCCTTCTTATTAAAATTACACCAATTCCATGGATTGAGGCATCACACTCCACCATAAATGTTTTTGTAAAGTCCGGTGTGGCCAGGATGGGAGAAATACACATAGTCTCCTTAAGTTTTTCAAAAGATTTGGTTACTTCTTCAGTCCAAGAAAATGCTTCCTTAATTAATAATGTTGTTAGAGGTGCTATTATTTGACCATAATTATTAACAAACTTGTGATAATATCCTATTAACCCTAAGAATCCTCTAAGTTTCTTCAAGGCTTTGGGAATTGACCATTCTCTCATAGATTCAATTTTGTTAGGGTCCACTTTTACACCTTCATGAGATACAATATGACCCAAATATTCCACTTCATGAACCCCAAAGGAACACTTGGAAGGCTTTGCATATAGTTGTTTCTCTTCCAATAGTTGTAATACTCTGTCAATATGTTGTACATTCTCTTCCCAAGATTTGTTGTAGATTAGTATGTCATCAAAAAATACTAAAACAAATTTTCTAAGGAAGGGATTGAAAATAGAATTCATCAAGCTTTGAAATGTTGAAGGTGCATTAGTAAGTCCAAATGTCATAATCTAAAACTCATAATGACCTTCATGTGTTATAAAATCTATTTTAGAAATGTCTTCCTACCTCATTCTGATTTGATGATATCTTGAGTGAAGATCCAACTTAGTAAATAATTTTTATCCATGTAATTCATCTAATAATTCATCAATGATAGGAATATGAAACTTATCTTTGATGGCCATTTTGTTGAGTTGTTTATAATCTGGACACATATTACATGAACCATCCTTTTTTTTAACCATCACTACTAGTGAAGAGAAAGAACTTTGACTAGGTTGAATGATTTTGGCCTCTAACATTTCATGGATCATGCGCTCAATATCACTCTTATGCTCATGCAGATACTTATAAGGCCTAATATTAGGTGGTACACTTCCTAGTTGCAAATAAATAACATGGTCTTGATCTTGAGTAGGTGGAAGACCCTTAGGCATTTCACCAAATAGCTTGGAATGATTGTTGATAACTATTTGGAGGTTTAATAGAGTAGAGGATATAGATGTTTGAACATCAAGTGAGAAAAATTGTGAAACTACACCTTGGTGTCCCTTTTTGAGTAATTGTGTCACACTATTAGAGCTTATCACTTTAGAGGGTTTCCATTGGATACCCATAAGCTCAATTTCCTTTCCATCTAAGGAAAATATCATAAAAATATCTTGAAAATTAAGGGCCACTATTCCCAATGATTATAATCATTGGACCCCTAATACAACATCAACACCCCCATTTGGATGACAATCATGGGGATATCTATAAAATACTCCCCCATGTTGAGATTAATACTATGTAGTTTCCCTAAACAATTTATGGTACCTTCATCTGCAATCATTACTTGAAACTCTGGTGTGAGATATATAAATCAATTGAGATCTTTTGTTGATTTGTAATTGATGAAATTATGGGTACTACCAGCATCAATAAGTATTGTTACCTTTTTGTTCTTGATGTATCCTTGTATATTGAGGGTTTGTGGAGTACTAATGTCGGCCAATGCATGACAATATATTGTTGGAGTAGTTTCTTCTAGATATGGATCTTGTGGCAGTTCTAATTCCTGATCTTCTTCCTCTTCATAGTCTATGTAGAATATTTTTTTCTCACTGCATTTATACCCCTTACTGTACTTGTTGTCACAATTAAAAATAGTCCTTTTGCTCTTCTTTCATCTATTTATTGAGGTGTCAACCTTGTTGGTTGAGGTACACTTGTATTTTGAACCCCAAAATTATCTCTACTTCTTGTGTACGATCCAATGGTAGACTTATGTGTAGCCTTATTTTTTACTTGAATATGACGAGGAAATTACATAGCTTCCATAATATGTGTAGGATGTATTAAGAAAATATCATGTTTAATGTCTTTTTTTAATCCACCCACATAATATTCCAACAAATTGTCATCACACATATCATCCATCGTTGTATCCAAGACTTGAAATTATGAATTATAATATTCAATATCACCTAAGTGCTTGATTCTTGTCAATTGACTGAAGTAGTCCCATTCCCACACTTTCCCATATTGTGCTTCTAAGTTTCTTGTAAATAAACCCCAAGTATGATGATAAATAGGGGGATTCCTTTTAACTACCCATTTATACAATTGATATGGTTTTATCTCAAAGTTCAAGATTGCTATGTGAATCCTTTTCTTATCATCCATAATATTTTGCAGTTAAAAATATTGCTCTATTTGGTTCACCTAGGTTAAGACCTTTGTTCCATCAAACTTCTTTAATTCAATCTTGGGAAGATTGAATTTAGGACCCCCACCACAATTAACTCCATTATTAGAGTTAAATTCACTAGAAAATTGTTTATTATTGACAAGTTGTTCAACCTGAATACTAACCTTATTTTCATGAGTTCCTTTTATTTTGATATCTCATTTAGGGAGTCTCTCATATAGAGCCTGAAAGATCATGGAAGACAAGGATTTTTTCAATTCCTTAATGGATTTTTGTATTTCTACTTTATTTTTATCCATATTATTTTCCATTTCATCCATATTTCTTTTCATATCTTCCTTATTTTCGTCCATCTTATTTTTCATTTCATCCATCTTATTTTCCATATGTTCCCGATTTTCATTCATCTTCTCTTACATATTATTTTCCATTTCCTTTTTTATGGATTCTTGAGAATATGATAAATCCTCTCATTTCAACATACTGCCATTCATTTCATCAACTTGGTTCTTTAATTGGGATAATCTGTTTTCAGAATCTTAATTTTCTTCTCACGTCCAATGTGAGGTTTCTGGAGGTTTAATTGGTGTCGAAAACTTTTTTGGAGCCATGTGGGATAAAAATAATAACACTCCTCTATTTTCTCTTTATCATAAATTTTGAATCACCAAAAATAGATCTTCCAAACAAAATTTATGCCAATTCTATGTTATGTACCTTTGAGAGATAACAACTGTTCTCATTTTCACAGGAGTGCAAGTTGAGCACAGGAGTCATGCATGGTGTGCGCAGGTCGAGTAGAGATTCGGGTTTTGTAACTTGAGTGAAGTATTGAGAGACTGCTGCTGCAGGGTGTGCGCAGAGTCGAAGGGAGTTCAACACTTGAGAGTGTTTAAAGGTCTTCCGCAAGGAGTGCGAGAAGGGGTTTTCTGAAAGACTCGAAGTCGTGGAAAAAGCTCAGAAGGATTCAAGCCTTTGAAGTTGTCGAAGTGAGGCAAGAGACCAAGTTCCTTGAAGAATTGAAAGGAGGTGCAGTGACGTCGTGCTGCAAGAGGACAAGTTCCAAGCAGCAAAATATTTCATGAAAATTTCGCAGAGGTCCTCAAGGGAAGAGATGGACGGTTGAAATTCTCTGTAGAGAATTTGCGAAGTCCCGCCAGCTGTCCGATCCCAAAGAGAAGCAAGGGGTTTATGTCTATTCCCAAAGGTTCAAGCTCAGGAGAGGTAGAGTCATAGATTCAAGCCAACAGGAGCCGTTGGATTCACCCGTGGATTTCTATTTCGGGGTTTCGTGAGTTGAAGTCCCAAAATCTTTGCATCAGGATTCACAAAATCATGAAGTGCGAAGTCCCGAAGGGCCTAAAGGATCGTGTGAGCCATAGGAATCGACAGGGCGGACATGTGGCACACTATCGACAAAGAAGTCAATTTCGTTGACCATTTCGGGGTTTCGTGGGGTGAAGTCCCGAAATCTTCGCATCAAGATTCGCGAAATCGCAAAGTCCTAAATCCCGATGGGATGAAGAGCTGTTGAAAAAGTCAACCTTACGAGCGCGTCAGATTTTCGAAAATTCGGGTTTCGAGGGTCTAAGAAACAAGGCACTTGGCCACCGGATTCACAAAATCGCGAAGTCCGATCTCCCGAAGTGTAAAGGAGGAAATTACTCAAGGTTGTTTGTGGGTGCAGATTTCCCGAGAGGGAAATAGGAGAGTCATTTCCAGGAGCTCTTCAGGCAAGTGGAAGAAGAACGATCCTGTGTGCATGGACCTCTGACCTGCGGGGCGCGAGGGCTGCGTCAGGTTTGGTATCAGAGCACAGAAAGGTTCTTTTCTTTCTATAGTAGGGAAAAGGAGAATTCACCATGCCACCAAGAAGAAGGG
The DNA here is from genome assembly GCA_010110895.2 of Picea sitchensis. Classification (NCBI taxonomy): domain Eukaryota; kingdom Viridiplantae; phylum Streptophyta; class Pinopsida; order Pinales; family Pinaceae; genus Picea; species Picea sitchensis. The sequence goes on from SNQJ01S0025631.1 coordinate 123,578, forward strand.
ATAGGCAAACACCCGATCCGCGAGAGGAGAGGGAAATACCAAGAAGAAGGGGTAGGCAGATGCCTGATCCAGCCATAGAAAGAGAAATGTGTGACTTATGCACCAGACTTGAGGACATGGAGACAACACAGAGGTGCACAGTCGGTGYTGGGGATCTCAGTGATTCCGAAAGTGAAGATGAAGCTGGACATGAAGAAGAAGAAGTCACCGYAGAGGATGCARCAACCGAACGCTTGCTTAGAGTTGTTGCAAGAATGGGTGCAAGAGCCAAGATGGACATTCCAGTTTATGAGGGAAATATGGATGCAGAAGAGCTTCTAGATTGGATTAGAGCTCTGGACACATACTTTGACTATGAATATGTCGAGGAGGAAAAGAAGGTCAAACATGTTGTCACGAGATTAAAAGGACATGCAGCATTGTGGTGGGATGAACTACAAGCTGACAGATGCTGCAAAGGCAAGCAGAAGATCAAGAGTTGGGATAGAATGATCGCAAAGATGAAGGCGAAATTCATTCCCAGGGATTACCAGATCACTCTATTTCGAAGGATGCAAAACTTGAGACAGAAACTGATGACAGTGAAGGAGTACACTGAAGAGTTCTATAGGTTGAACATCAGAGCAGGTCATCGGGAAAGCGATGATGAAAAAGTTGCCAAGTACATGAATGGTCTGAGATACGACATTCAGGATGAGATGAGCATGATGACCATCCAAATGGTGGAAGATGATTATCATATGGCTCTAAAAGCTGAAGAGAAGATGAGTCGAAAGCAGGGTCAAAGAGGCTGAGGCAGAATTTAGCCCAAAGGAAAATCAGTTGCCCAGGATAGAAATTAGAAACCCAAGCAGGACTGGAAGAAACCTCAGACTCGAACTGAGAGAGGTGGAATCTCACAACGAGGGAAATATGTTGAACAACTAGGGCAGCATACCGAACAGAGAGGAGATTATGCTGATAATAATATTTTTCCTTGTACCAGAGGTAGAGGAAGAGGTGGAGTAATAACATGCTTCATGTGTGGAAAGGCTGGACATAAGTCTTATGAATGTCCAGACAAAAATAAAGAATGTGGAGAGGCTCACATTGCTGAAGCACAGAGGCAGAATGTTGAGGCAGAAGATGTTGAAGGCGGAAGATCGTTGATGATGCGAAAAGCTCTTTTGACACCCGAGAAGGAGGTGGAGAGTTCAGTCCAAAGAAACAGACTTTTTCAGACTGCTTGCAAAACCAAGGACAGGGTATGCAAAGTCATTGTGGACAGTGGTAGCACAGATAATATCGTTTCAATGGAGATGGTAGAGAAACTAGAGCTGGAGACGATTGATCATCCAAGCCCATACAAAGTTTCATGGCTACAAAAAGGACATCAGGTAACTGTCACTAAACAATGTTTAGTTGAATTTAAGATAGGAGGATATAATGATAAGATATTATGTGATGTTATTCCTATGGATGTTTGTCATCTATTGCTGGGTAGACCATGGCAATATGACAGAAATGTGATTCATGACAGGAGAATGAACACATACACCCTAGAGAAGAATGGGAGAACTCACATGTTGCTTCCAATCAAGGATAAGGAAGTGAAACCTAAAGTAAGCAACATTGTACTTCTCATGAGTGGGAAGGAACTCCTTACAGAGGTCAAGAAGAAGGAGGAACTACAATTCATTCTGGTCAGGAAACCAAAGATTGTTTTGACCAGCACAAGGGTAGATGATTTACCAGAAGAGGTTCAGGAACTGCTGGAAGAGTTCACTGACATAGTAGTGGACGAACTACCTCGTTCGTTACCACCGATCAGAAGTGTGAGTCATCATATTGACCTCATACCGGGAGCTAGTTTTCCAAACAAAGCAACATATAGATTGACACCGCAGGAGAATGAGGAGGTCAAAAGACAAGTCCAAGATCTGTTGGACAAAGGGTTGGTCAGGGAAAGCTTGAGTCTGTGTGCTGTTTCGACAGTACTCAGTCCGAAGAAAGACAGAGGTTGGAGGATGTGTACTGACTCAAGGGCGATCAACAAAATAACCATCAGGTACATATTCCCATTGCTAATGATGGATGATATGATGGATTGCTTGAGTGGAGAATTTTTTTCTTTCGAAGATTGATTTGAAGAGTGGTTATCATCAAATCCGCATAAGAGAAGGTGATGAATGGAAGACAGCATTCAAAACCAATGAAGGGTTGTATGAATGGCTTGTTATGCCATTTGGTTTAACAAATGCATTGAGTGCCTTCATGAGGTTGATGAACGAAGTCTTGAAGGAGTTCATCGAATTTTTTTTTATCGTGTATCTTGATAACATATTGATTTTCAGCAAAATAGAAGCTGAACATCTGAAACATTTGGTTACAGTCATGCAGAGGTTACAGCAAGAGAAGTTGTTGATAAACATGAAGAAATCCTCATTCATGAAGACAGAGCTCATTTATTTGGGGTTCATTATTTCTGCAAATAAGTTGAGGATGGATCCAGGTAAGGTGGAGGTAATCAAGAATTGGCCATCACCGAAGAGTATATTTGAGGTGAGAAGTTTTCACGGATTGGCTAGTTTCTACCAAAAGTTCATTAGGAATTTCAGTGGAATTAGTGCACCGATGATGGACACAGTGAAGAAGAGACACAAATCTTTTCACTGGACAGAAGAGGCTGAGAAGAGTTTTAATTTGTTGAAGGGGAAGATCATGGAACAACCAATTCAGGTGTTGCCTGATTTCCAAAAGACATTTCAAGTGAAATGCTATGCAAGTAGATTTGCAATAGGGGCAGTCTTGAGTCAGGAAGACATGCCGATAGCATACTTCAGCGAGAAGCTGAATGAAGCGAAAGTGAAGTACTCCACATATGATAAGGAATTATATGCTATTATTCAGGCATTGAAGAAGTGGAGACATTATTTGATTCCTAAGGAGTTTATCTTATACAGTGACAATCATGCACTGCAGTTTGTGACTCAACAAGAGAAGTTGAATCAAAGACATGTTAAATGGGTTGAATACATGCAACACTTTACTTTTGTGATTAAACATATTTCTGGTACTGCTAACAAAGTTGTTGTTGCTTTGAGCAGGAAATGTTTGCTATTGCAGGAGTTCAAAGTCAAAACATTGGGTTTTGATGATCTCAGGGACATGTACAGAGATGACCCAGATTTTAAAGAGGCGTATGAAGCAGCTGAAAATCCAATTCTCAGAGACAGAAGCCAA
>SNQJ01S0025632.1:0-40927 GCA_010110895.2 Picea sitchensis
CAACAATGGGTAATGAATAAATGTTGAATGCTAATTGATGAGTTTTTGTGCAAGAGGGAATTTTTGGGAAAAAGAGCCCCACACTCATTCACCCCCCCTCTAAGTGTGGTAGGTGTGTCCAACAAATTCATGTAGTAAAAATTTATTTTACTAAAAGTCCTTACCACCACAATCTATAGGTATTGTAGTGAGTCTAGATGATTTTGAAGAAATAGAACACAAGATGAGGACAATAAGTTTTGCATAAAATGATTCACGCCATAATTCAACATTGTATTCATTTTAATGATATAAATATATAATACAACAATGAAACCACCTCAATTTCTCTCACATCGACACCTTATAGGAGATAAGGTAGGAGGAGGCAAAATAGGAATCTAGAAATACACTTAGGATAAACCTATATCCGAGAATGCAAAATACAAAGGTGGTATACTAGGATTTCATGATTGTATACGAGTAAGAGGCTAACATGCCCTCCCCCGCGCCCCACCCACCAAATTATAAGTCCAAATAATAATACCAACAAACTAGGTGCATAAACTGGTACCATCTCCTAGTCTTTATACTAAAACTCCTTAGCTGAGCCTCAATGAAGAACTACTCGAAAAACCGCCAAATATAGATGCGAAAAACCCTGGAAACTCTCACTGTGTAATCATGTGAGCCATAATTCCTGTAATGTGTTCACTGATGGGAAATCTAATATGATGAGAGTGAACCAAGAGAAGTGAATCAATTGCAAGTTTGACACATCCCTGAAAATGCCTGGAAACTCAATCAAATGCCAAGCTACAATGCAGAAGGATCCAACTATCCTTTGCTAGGTCGAATGACCATCAAGGTGAAAAAAATGTCCACAATATTGATCTCAAAATTAACATCCCTATGTATGATTCAATTGCAATTCATTGAACCATAATTCTTTCCAAGTTTGTCATCTACATATTGTAGTTGCCCATCTAGAAAATTTTATTATGTTGTTGTCGAACTTTCGATCTAACAACCATTTTCAATTCCATCATAAATCCCCCCCTTTGTCAGCTCAAAGGAGAGACCACAAGTGGTTTCACAAACCATCTTGATTTTTGAACTCCCCCCCTTAAGGTGCAAGAGAGTACCACTTTTATTCCATTTTTGTACAACTCAAAGTGGGCATGTGGAAACAACCACATGTTATCTCATCCCATAATGATTTTAGGGGCTAAATTTCGCTCATGGGCTAATTTTCCATGGTTTTTCCAAAAACGAGATTCGCTATTTTAAAACTCATTTGCCCAAATTCTATACGATAAAATTATTTTACCTCAAAAATCGCCAAAATTTTATAAAAACTATATAAAATAATTAGAAATTTGAATATGTTTACAAAAATATCGCCAAACATTTATATTTGACATATGAAGGATTAGTAAGATTCGCCAAGGTTTCTACATTTTAAAATAAATTTCCATCCTTAAAATCATCCCTGGGGGAAACCCTAAGAACCCTCTGATAAATAGAGGTTTTGTACGCCCAAATGAGGCTAGTCGGTAGTTAGGTGGAATAAATATGTTAGGAGAAGAAAATAAGATAGAAGTTAGGAGAAGATTTCAGTAGTTTTGTTGTCCATTTACAGTTGTAACCATTTTTCATTTTGGAATAGAATAGAGGAAAATTGATCCAATGGCTGGTGTGAACATTGTTTGCAATTCTTTGTACTGTGTTTTCATGAATGAATGAATCTCATTTTTAGTAGATGGAACTATGAATGTTAGGATAAGTTTCAATTGTTTCTCTTTTGCATAAGTAGTGCAAGGTGTGCACACAGAACGCAAGGAGTGTGTTGACAGAATCTGTTTCGGTTCTGAAGCTCATAAGAGATAACACAAAACTTTCCCTTTGCAAGGAGTGAAAAGAGACTGGTGCAAGGAGTGCACGGTCATCCGCAAGAACTCAAAACCTTGCGTAAGATCTGGTGCAAGGAGTGCAAAGATTTGAGATTCAATTAAGTGTTGAAGGGACTGTACATAAGTTGAAGAACAGAAAAGGGGACTGTCAGGAGGGCGAGAGGAGTTTCTCTTCAAGAAATCTCGAGGATATGAGTTATTGAAATCCATGAAATGCAAGGAGTGCATAGGAAATCGAAGTCTTCACGAGACCAAGCTCAGGAGGAGTAACACTTTTTACAAGTGCTAAAGAGATCCAAGAATCGGACTCAATGAAGGAGAAAAGGTTCGAGACCTTTGAACACCCAGAAGATCTTCAAACTCTGAATATAGCGTAAGCGCAAGGGGGAGGAGATCTCATTCGTTCGATCTGAATGCTAGAGAATCGGAACCGTCCATCGAGAGGGACGCGTGGCGAACAACCAACGTTTCACTGACTTTCGCTTTGCACGAGTCAAAGGGAAGAATGCTAAGAATTTGTGAAGCCCGAATCCGCGACTTGATCTGAGTCGTTGGATCCAAGAGAGATATGGACCGTTAATTGTCCAGGGTGAAATATTGACATTTCGGAGATTAGAGGATCGAAGGTGACAAGTCTTTTGACTTCGTGAAATGCGAAGTCCCAAAATCATCGTGACCGTCATTTCTGCGGAGAGACCTAGACCTTTGATCCAGTGTCATCGCGATTTTGGCTATCAGGAGAACGGAGGCAAGGGAACTCCGAAGTCGCGAAACATGAAATGCCAACTTGATCGCAGTCGTCGATCAAGGGAAGATATGGACCATAGATCTTGGTTCATCGCGATTTCGGCTATCGGGTGAACGAAGGTAGCAACACTCCCAGGGTCGCGAAACGCGAAATCGCGACGCACCTTTCGCTCAAGCGCGTGGTCATTTCCAGTGGTCACAATGGAGAAAGGGCTTAACACAGAGGATCTAGTGCCCGTTTAGCATTGAGGTTAAAAACTATTGGGAGAGAAGCCATGGGTCTCAGACGACCTGCACATTTGTGGAAAGGACATGTGTAAGTGGGTTTGGGGTCTAGCAAAGACCCAAAGAGTCGATCAAACTCAGTATCTTGATCGATCCTAGACCAGGAGGTCGCGCAACCCTTAGGAGAGAAGGGGGGTCTGCACCAAGTGGTATCGGACCAGAAGTTTTTCTTCCAGACAACAGGCAAAAGAAAGGAGAAAAAGAACTGGAAGTTGTACTATGTGTGTGTGACAAATATTCAACACAATGCCGCCAAGGAGACGAGTGGAACCAACTTTAGCCAATCGAGCTGTAGAAAGGGAGCTGTGAGAACTTCGTGCAAGATTAGAGGCGATGGAGGAAACGCAGAGACGAGCACTTGATGTTGGAGACGTCAGCGATGCAGAGAGCGAAGAAGCAGTGGGCAAGAATGTCGTTGAAGAAGCTGTAGGAGAGGATGTTACCGAAGAACACTTTCTAAGAGCAATTTCCAGATTGGGAGGGAGAGCCAAAATGGAGGTCTCAATGTATGAAGGAAATTTAGATGTCGAAGAGCTATTGGATTGGATAAGATCCATGGAAAAATATTTCGACTATGAAGACGTCGATAAGGAACGAAGGGTGAGACATGTTGTCACCAGACTAAAAGGATATGCAGCGATGTGGTGGGATGAACTGCGGGTTGAAAGGAGAAGCAAGGGTAAGAAAAATATAAAGAGCTGGGATAGAATGGTAGCCAAGTTGAAGGCTAAGTTCATTCCCAAGGATTATCAGATCAATCTATTCAGGAAAATGTAGAATCTGAGGCAAAAAGGGATGATAGTTAAGGAGTACATAGAGGATTTCTATAGGCTGACCATTAGAACTGGACAAAGAGAGAGAGATGAAGAAAAAGTTGCCAGATATATAAATGTCTTGAGATATCAAATCCAGGATGAGCTCAACATCATTTCAGTATGGATAGTGGAGGATGCTTATCAGTTTGCACTGAAGGCAGAGGAGAAGTTAGCCAAAAAAAAAAACCAGCGAGGGAGAGGTAAAAGATCAATCCCAAAAAAAAGCAAGGGAGTTACCCATGACAGAGCACATAAGTCTAAGGATGAGACTGAGAAACCACACAATCACTTGGAAAGAGGAGGAAGTTCCCGAGAAAGACAAGGTGTTGGAAGAAATTCTTCCAAAGGAAGAGGAAGAAGAGGAGGAGGAGACGTAAGATGTTATGCATGTGGAAAGATGGGACACATGTCTTGGGACTATCCTGAGAAAAATAAATAAGGAGGAGGTGAAGCTCACATTTCAGAAGCATAGAGAAGAGATGTTGAAGAAGAAGGAGCAGAGGATGGAAGATCCCTGATGTTGAGAAAAGTTCTCTTAAAACCAGAGGCAGAAGTTGAAAATAGAGGAACAGTCTCTTTAGAACAACTTGCAAGACTAAAGACATAGTATGCAAGGTGATAATCGACAGTGGGAGAACTGATAACTTAGTATCCACGGAGATGGTGGAGAAATTGGAGCTGGAGACAACTACACATCCAAAGCCATACAAAGTCTCATGGTTGCAGAAAGGACACCATGTAATGGTTACTAAACAATGTTTGGTTGAATTTAATATAGGGGGATATAGAGATGAAATTCTATGTGATGTAATTCCCATGGATGTATGCCATATTTTGTTGGGAATACCATGGCAGATTGACATGAATTTCATTCATGATGGGAGGAAGAATACATACACCTTAGAGAAGAATGGTAGAACACACAAGTTGTTGCCAATAGAGGAGAAGAAAGTGAAAGAGGAAGCCAGCACAAGCATACTTCTCATAAGTGGGAAGGAACTCCTGAAAGAAGTCAAAGAATAATAGGAGATGTAGTTCATTGTGGTGAGGAAACCCAAAGTTATCCTTACAAGTACTTCGATTGATGATTTACCTGAAGAAGTTCAGGAATTGCTAGAAAATTTCACCATATTGACTTGAGACTAGGAGAAAGTCTTCCAAACAAAGCAACATACAGACTGACACCTCAAGAGAATGAGGAAGTGAAGAACCAAGTCCAGGAATTGTTAGACAAGGGTTTGGTCAGAGAGAGATTGAGTCCCTGTGTAGTACCAACCGTGTTGAGTCCAAAGAAGGATGGAGGATGGAGAATGTGTACAAACTCAAGAGCCATTAACAAGATCACCATCAGGTATAGATTTCCTTTACCAAGAATGGATGATTTAATGGACTGTTTAAGTGGAGCAAATTTATTTTCTAAAATATATTTGAAAAGTGGATATTACCAAATTAGGATGAGAGGAAGTGATGAGTGGAAGACAACCTTTAAGACAAATGAAGGTTTGTATGAGTGGCTTGTTATGTCATTTGGCTTAACAAATGCTCTGATTACTTTTATGAGGCCGATGAATGAAATACTGAAAGATTTCATTGGCAAGTTTGTGGTTGTATATCTGGATGATATACTGATCTTTAGAAAGACTAAAGAGGAGCATTTGAGACACCTAACACTAGTGATGAGGAGACTACAGTAGGAGAAGTTGTTGATAAATTTGAAGAAATCCTCTTTTATGAAGACAAAACTCATTTACTTGGGTTTTGTGATCTCTTCAAATGAACTAAAGATGGATCCAGAGAAGGTGAAAGCAATAAAGGAATGGTCGTCACCGAATAGTATGTTTTAAGTAAGGAATAGATCGAATAAAAGGGAGGCTTCCCTAGTGACCTCAAGGAATCCCTGGGAAAGACAAGATCAATTCTAAGGCCTCTTGTATAGATACTCAATCTACCATCAATGGAATAATATAATCAAGGTAAGGACAAGGTGGTAAGTTAGTGAAAATTATATATTTGAATGGATGAGGATCTAGGGAAAATTAAAAGGTTTATCAAATCAATTTCTAGGACAAGAGGATCCCCAAACACTACAAAAGAAGAAAAGGTATTGGTTGTTGTAAAACTCGATAGAAAGATGATGAATTACAACAGTAATACAAGTTATGACTATGACAATAAATTTATCCCTTAAACAAATAGAAAACCAATGAAAAATGGGTCTAAATGATGGATTAAACTAGGGTTTTAGAAAAACAACAAAATTTGAAAATACAAGTGAATATAACAACCAAGAAACCCTAGACTTCCAACCCTAAATAGGCTGAAACAAAAATCAGAAAAACAATTTTAGGGTTTTCAGATGATTTTCAAGTGAAGTGCATGAATAGATACCAAAATGTCTATCCTTTTATGGCTAAAAATGAATATATTACTATTATCTAACCCTAATTAACCCTAAAACAATAAATAAAAGTTTGAATTTTGAGTTTTGTGAACGACTATTGGGACAAGACCAGTGCCTACTATATGTTTTGGTCATAAGGAGTCAATTAAGGACTCCTTTGAAGAAATGTAAGTGGATATAGGGTTGTTCATTACTAACCCTAGAAGACCCCCCTAGTATCTTACCAGGTCTTCAAAGATATGTCAAGGGAAGGTTCTTCATTAGTAACCTTCCAATTTTTTTGACAAGAAGGGTTTGTTTAAGAAAGAACAAAGAGAATGCACAATCATCAATAGAGAAGCATCGTTACACTTACATTCATTCATAAACAAAACCACAAGATAAAGTGAGACTACTTACTCAAGAAATCTTTCATCCATCAAAACCCTAGCAATGAACATCCATGAAGAAGTAAAATCATCCAGAAAACATCATCTCCAAAATGTCGCTTCAACTAGCCATCCATAGTGATTTGCATAAGAGAGAAAGAAGCAGTAGACAAGTAGTGATAAATCTCCACAAGTAGCAATGATTTACAAGTGAGAAGTTCTTCTCTTATTTATACAAGAGATCAAGCACCCTTCTCCTCCATTAAAATCCCTAAAAACATAAAATAATTCCTTTATCTCTCACAAACCCTAGAGATAAGGCAACAAGGAATAAAATATCCATTATACAAGAGTGGATAGGTCACTAAGACCCCCAATGATACCTCCAAGATGAAGTAACGATGATCTAATGCCAAATTATCCATCATAAATGCATGTTAGAGGCCACACACGTGGCATGAATGACCTTATAAGGTGGATGGCTCACTCAAAGCTAAAGTGTAAGGGCTCCAAAAGTGAAACATTTCATCTAAAGGTTGGAACGTTTCATCACTAGATGTCCAATCATGGCCCAAAAGGTGTGGCATATCATGGAAAGGTGCAATGTCCCATCAGAGGGTGCTACATCTCATCAAAATGTGAAATATCATCATGTAAAGTTGAAACATCCTATCATCAAAAGGTCACATCATACCCCATAGGTGCTAGGGTTTCTCAACAAGGGAGCCATATCATCAAAGGGCTCAATGTCCTCCCAAATGAGTGGAATGAACTATCTCAAGTAGTGGGAAAACATCCATTTAGTGTGTTGGCATCCCCTCAACGTCCTCCAAAGGACCAAGGCATCAATCAAGTATGTATCCATGTGAAATCCATCGTCCAAGGAGGGTCTCATGTAGTCCAATACACCATAAAAAAACAAAGGCAGGTACACAAGTCAAATACAACATATAAAGTGAGTCATGTCAATGAAAAATACACTAGATAGATCACATTAAGCATCCTCTTCAAACTTCACACGAACTCATAAAGTTATACAATTTTTCAAGTTTAGGTATGGGAGGATCATTAATACCCCCAATTAGGTGTGGCAGTAACCAAGATAAGGAGTATTTCCCAAGAAACCCATCAAGGAGTATGTGTAATTGCATATGGTATGGTTTGGGGTTTACTTCATGGATGGTGGCATAGTCATTAAAGGTTGTGTATGATAGTATTCATCATGAGCACCTTTGTATGAGGGAGTGCTTAGGCAATGAGTTTCCTTTTCCTTGTCATTGTGTCTTTCCAAACCCATATTTTCCATTATCTTTATTCATTCAACTTTTTTTGGCTTTTGATTTTCATTTTCTAAGTCCTTTTGTTAGGTATGCATTCATTGCATAGGACATGCAGTGACGACCTCTTAGCGAGGAGGTAGAGCTCATGTTTCTCATTCTTTCTTGTTTTTTTTACTTTTTCTTTCTTTCTTTTTTTCTTTGATTTTCGTTTTGAATTATAGCATTTTCTCTTTCTATATCATTTCTTTTAGATCAAGTTGAATCAACCTCGACCATTCTAGCTCCTTCTTCTCATGGGATTATGAGGCATGAACCTTTATGGGTGACATATGGCAACCAACCAAAAAGATAGGATAATGGAGAGGAGATAGATGGAATTTGCTATGTATGGACTGGGATATGGACACATTACCCCTATCAAGGACTCTCGGTAGTACAATTTTTTCCAGGAGTGACAACACTTGACTAGGAGATGATGATGACCACCAAGGTGAAACAAGAAAAAAAGTATAAATTCAAAGCATCGTGATCCATAATACAATTCAACCCATCATCACTATTTTCATTCCCAAAATGTTGAACATTATCACTCGATATGAACTATCAAAATAGGGTACCACATGTGTGTCATGCACCATATCACCTAATGTGAGTGAGATGAGCATGCAATAGAAATCATATGTGGGTAACTTTCTACGAAGAATATGGAATGTCATCATTAGAATTGTTGTTTGTAATGTGGATCATGGAGAAAAATGTCCTCTACTTACCCCTATATTTATGGGGTAATATCCATCAGATTATGTGATGCCCCTAAATCCAACATACAATTATGAAGCATCTAATCATGAATTGTAAGACTTATATAAAAGGGGAGTATTACATTATCATTTTTATCCAAATATGGGCCCACCTGTACCTAAGGCTAGTCATTCTAGATGTTAATGGAATATGAAATCATTATTAATGTTGAATTATTTTGAGGACTAGAAGTCCAAATAAATTTGTTTATTTCACCTATAAAAATCTAGATCTTGATTAGCTCATTTAAGACAATAGGAATTGTTGTTCCTCATGTTGTTCTTGGTGAAGAAATAATTCCAAGACACCCTATGAAGATTTTTACAACTTCCCACTTTAGGCTAATCCAAAATAATTCAATAGCTAGAGGATGGGAGGGAGAAGAAATTATGAGAAAAATCATAATAGAAGAGGTATCACTCACTATAAAAAGAATAAAATAGAAAAATATTTTCAAACAAATTAATAATTACTTTAAAATAAAAGAAATAATAAAAATTACTTTAAAATAAAAGAAATAATAAAAAATAGATTAAACAAAATATATATATATATATATATATATATATATATATAACTCAAGAAAAATGTTTCATATGAATTACTCAATTAACAAGCACACAATACTAAATACTAGATATACCACAAAACATCATCAAGTAATGCCACATATGAAGTATTCCTTTACAAAATTCATAACACTAACAATAATGTATATTAACAAGATGTAATATGAACTAGCAAATGAAACAATGACTATTATAAGATAAAGATCATGTCTTTAACTATTCATGCTTATATTTCTACAATCACATTCACATACGCAATAAAAAGGAACAAACAAAAATATTAAAAAGAGAAATTAATTCAAAATCAAACGGTAGGAATATGTTGTTTAGAATCAGTAATGAATCTATCAAAACATTTTCGATGTTTAGTGTTTTCATAAGTTACTTCAAAGTAAATCAAACATACTCATCTAAGAGTGTTCTTCTCAAAGCAGTGTACGAATTTCATACAAAAAAATGTTGACCCCTCTACTCTATGAGCCTTCCCCTTAAATAAACTCTAGCCATAATCTTTTTTATAACTATATCTTTTTCCACGTAGATCAAAATTGTATAGAATTTACAACTCATTTAATTCGCTGAGCAAATATTTTTCCATTTGTCACTTTGAGATAGTATCTAAACTTTTGATTTAGGATTAGATGATATCTTTTTGCTTGTTGAAGACGTGGCCTTCTTTTCTTTAGTTATGATTCCCTTATCTTTTGATGACGCATCCTTATGTTTTGGTGACGTGTACTTTCTTATATGCAATTTATTTTGTTCCATTCCATTACCAAAAGAATACTATGGCTAAGGACTTTCTTATATGCAATTTCAATTTCAGTAAGAAAATAAAATGTCATTGATGGTTGCATTCGATATAAGTTCTTGACAATATCCAATACTAAAAAATCACAAAGCAAAGAAGTAATGATTTGTTTTCTTTACGAAATATTATCATCTTGATCATCACAACAAGATGTCAAAGCAGCATAAACATGTCATGGATGCATCCAGAGATGGTGTTTCCATGGGAAAGGAAAACCATACATGCAAGTGAGTACAAATTGATCCTTAAATTCCCACACTACCTCCTTGACTTGAGTAATTTTATGTTGTAAATTAATAGTTAACTCTTCATTTTCACTTACCCTCTTGATATTGAGAATGATATTAGACTGATCATTTACTCTTATGATTTCAAAGAGTTATTTGATAATGAATTAAAAAACTGAATTACTTGTTCACTTTCTTTTATCTTTGAAGATATGTCAAGCAATAACTTGTTGATTTCAATCTGTGCATTAGCTATTATAACAATTTCACAATAATGAAATAGCTCCAAATGTGATCTTAAGCCCTGCATTTATTCTACTATCCCATCCCATATTTGATGATTGGCATCAATTAAACACTTTCTCTTTGGAACTGGATTAGGTGTTTTCTTCAATAATTTATTTAGATCATTATAATCATTTATTAGCACAAATATTTCCTCATCTTTTTATTTCAATTGATCTTTTAATTCATTCAATTATAACACTTTTCCTTTCTTCATTTTATCAATTTTATCTTTGTTTAATCTCTTCAAACCTTTGATTTGGTTGGAAAAGTCAACAACTTGAACTTTGTATGTTGTCATTTTGTTTCATAAATCATCAACATTATATTCATTACTAGAAAGATTGAGAATCTTGTCAACATCTTCATCAAACACTTCTAACATAGATTTAAACTGAGAAGATTTATGAACGAGCTCTTTCTACAAACTTTCTTTCTCAAAGGAATATTCTTTTGAAACCTTCACCTTTTCTTTCTCAAGCTATTCCAACCTTCTAATCATTTGTGAATTATATTCCCTTAATCTCCCATTCTCTTATGCTAAAAAATCATTTTCCTTATAAGAATCAATCAATTCTTTAAATTCTACTAATTCACTTTGAGGAATCTTGAGCATAGACTAGTTAATATTCTTTATTTCCACATCCTTTACTCCTATTAAACTTTTTATGTTTTCACCGCTCTTAGCTAGATTGGATAGAGTTACCATCTTATTCTCCAAATCTTTAACATTTGTAACATTAACTCAGTTTATAATCCTTTCATTCTTGAGTTGTATATTATAATAATAATAATTTGTTTTTAAGGTCACGACCAAGCCAGACACCAAATTGGTGTATGAGACCCCCTCCATCTAGCGATTTGACTGGTAAAGTCTACGGAGGTATACATACCCTACCCCCCTCTGGATTTGAAATTGTGACCTCTTAGGAGGAAACACATGTTCTTAACCATTAGTCCCACTCAGGTTGTATTAATAATCTATTTTTAAGGTCATGGCCAATCCAGACACCAAATTGGTGTATGAGACCCGCTCTGCCCAACGATTTTACTGGTAAAGTCTACATAGGTATGCATACCCTACCCCCCTCTGGATTTGAACATGTGAACTGTTAGGAGGAAACACATATGTTGTGCAGCTTCTTTAAACTTTCTTACTAATTTTTGCAGTTTCTTTGCATATGTTGTGCATTGGATTATTCTTCAAGATACCACTTCTCTCGTTTGTTTGTGCCACTCCACCATATCTGCAACATTAACTTGATTTAAATCCACCTATATAGATGTGGTTTTGTACTCTGATTGTTCTAAAACTTTTGAATTATCAAGTTGTAGCACCAATAAATTAATTTTATTCCTTTCTCGTTCAGTACATGCCAAGAATTGAGGAGCTCCAAGATCCCCCGACTCCAATTGTGATTTGTGGCCTACTTTTAATTGTTTGGCACCCTCATCACTAATTGTAGAAAAAATGTTATACTTCCATGATGTGATTATGACTATGCCTCAATAGTTAACACCACAGATTGAATTCTAACAATAGAGTGTGGACCAACTGACATAGGAGTAGAAGTAATAACTCACACATGCTCGCTTGATTTTTGGGGTTGTAACACTTGTAGCAGAGAATCAATCTTTGTTGTTGTAATCTTTCTGGATTTTATTTATGTAGATAGTTTTGAAATGTTCAACGTTTCGAGTGGACACTCCACCCATCATCAAGGACAAGATAAGTTTCTCAGTGAAATCTTCATGTGAAACTTCCTTTGAGGATATATGGGAATCATCAATAATTTGTGAAGCATTTCCTTGAAGCTTTGCTCTTTTAGTCTCAGGTTCATCTAACTTCTCTAACATTTTCCTTTTACTCTACTTATGTTGTTCTACTAGGGCTTCTTCTATTAAAATAGTTGCGGTGGCACTTGCTTGCTCTATAATACTAGACATCTAAATTATTTCAGTTATTCTGTAATCAGGATCTCCAATACTTGTAGTTGAACCAAGCACCATTGTGAGATTAGTTTTTGACATAGGTTTTGCTTTCACTTCCACGCCTGCTACATGTATTTTCATCGGAGAATGCACCTCTTCCCATGTGTCTTTGTTAGTTTTCCTTTCAATCTCATGATTAGAATGATGAATATAAGGTGTAGAATTCAGAGTTGTGCGATATTTTGAAACCAAATGATATGGATCATATTTCCAAGTATTTCCCTTCTTTAAGTGTAAAGAAGAAATTATTTTAGAAATAATATATGTGGCTTGCTTATGTTTTACCTATGTGGCTTACCTATGTTTTATAATAATATAAAGGAAGACTTATGACTTTTTGAAATAAAGTGTAAATGATATGTTTCAAGCCTTTGTCTAACTTGATTTTCTAAGGAAAAAACACAAGGTGGTATATACATAGGAGAATACTCGAATAATAGTGTAGTATTTATATAAGTACCAATCTCCAATTGTGGTTTATGGGCTTAATTGGAGAACTTTATGAAACTCCACTGGCATTTGAGATAGGGCTTGTACAAAGAGAAGACTATAACCATGAAACAAAAACTAGTTGGCAAATTGCATATAATTCCCATCCAATGTGGTGATGATAAAACTAGGGTCCATTCAATAACTGAAAAAGGATTGCCTAGATCATATTGCTTCCTACGGTTAAGATGTGGGAAAGAATCACATTGAAAATACAAGAACAAGTGCATTAAATAATATTGGTATTGAAATGTCTTAAAATCACGAAATGCACATAATTGTTCATGAATGGCAGATGTCAAAAATTCTGCAAAATTATATTCAACTGGAGAAGAATCAGATGGGGGTAAAATATCGTTCATAATACATAACAGAACTTTATCTACATTGGAATTGTCATCATTTCCAAGTATGAGAAAAATCCTAGAGGCCATTTTTTAAGGAATTGGGGCAAACAAAGAAGATGTCACAAGGAAAAATTTTGGAGTAGAGCTTTCGTCTAGAAAAAATCGACGGACAACCCCCTTTTCTCATTAGGGAACCAACTATTTACATTTGTGGCTAACTTATCCCTATTAATGACATTGTTAGGTAGGAGAAGCATATAAGCAATATATTGTGGGGTGATATTTAGAATATTTCCTGTACCATATACAAAAATTATGGTGTGACTGGAAGGGTCATATAATTTTGAAAAAGTCTTGACTAAGTGTGGCTCAAGGAAAGTAGAAAGTATCACATTTGGATCTAAACCACTTGACCAAATAGAAAAAGAATCAATGTCATTCAAGGCTTGACCTTTGGTTGATTCCCTCACTTTCCACATGTTACCCTCAGTTATACACGCCTCAAAAATGTCCCAAAATAAATCAACGAAGCTTTATGAATCTTTAAAACTATCTACTAGCTTATTTTTAGGCAACACTTTTCTACGGGGAGCCATTTTGTCAATATAAATATAAATTATATTTATCAAAACAGTGAGTGAACAGTTTTATGTACTTATCAGCATTGAAAACAAGCCTGATTGAATCAATTCTTACCCACTAGTAAAATCCTCAAGCATTCATGATAGGAAATTATGAATGACATAAATACCCTTCTTAATGTTCGAGTAGAACAAAAATATGCAAATCCTACACACGTGATAATTAACATGTTATTCTTACCACTTCCTTGAAAATCACAAAATATTAATGAAGAAAATATGGCAATAAAAGCAAACAAAACTGATAACTTAAAACAATGGATCTCTAAAGGTGGTTTGTACTCCAAAACATCCATTATAACGTTTGTAGTTGGGAATAACCTAGGTGTCAACCCATAGTGCATTTTTTAATGACATCAATAATGTTAAAACTTGAGTTATTTGTGTTATCGCATAGATTGTAGGTTGGGAAAAGCCTGACCCAATCCACAAGAGTGAGACAACTATGGGAGTAGCTACCCACCGTCACCTTAGATATATACTCCCCTCGCTTTAGTGATGATAAGTCACCACAAGGGGGGAATTCTGGTGACCCTAGGGGGATTGAGATGGAAAGTGGTTGAATGACAAATGTGTTGAAATATTATAACTTCGAAGAATATTCTAATTAATTTTGAGTTATTATATTATAGATCAAATCCCCTTTTGTGGATTGATAATGTTGGGTCTTGTATAAGATCAAATCCCATGTCGTGGATTGGTCAAACCATATTTATATGGTGGTATTTGTAAAGTCGACCCCTAGTGTTTATAAATTGGTTTTAACCACTTCTAGAAGAAGTCGGCCCTACCATGTGAAGAGCCATAACCCTAGCGCCTCCTCAACTAGTATTTATATGTGAGGATGGTGCCTCACTTGTTCACACTCAGACTCACTTATCTAGTGTGCATATCATGAAGGCAATTGTAGTTGCAAGAGGAAGGAGAAGAGAGGCGCATGCTCAGTCTTGGTTTATTCTTGGTGTTTTGGTCTTAGTATTGGCATTGTATTGGCAATCTATTATTGAGGAAGTTTTTGTTGGGTTTTCTCCCCCATGAGGGTTTCCCGGGATAAAATGTTGTGTACCTTGTGATTGTGTTTCTTTCAGTGATCTTCTTTATGTTGTTGTTTTGGAAATGCATTGAATGCTCATGTAATTTGGAAATAACCTAATAACAATAGTAAAAACTTAACATGGTATCAAAGCTTGACTGAATATAGCATATTTCACCGGGTATCTAGACGTCATTATTATTGTACAAGAAAATTAAGGCTTTCTATTGAAGAGGAATTTTTCACCAAAAACTATCTTGGGAAGTGCACCCTTCCCTAGTGCATCTTTTGGCAGCTTGAGCGAACTTTTTCAGTGGCCACTTTCTCCGTAAATTCAAGCCCTCATTTTGACTGGTACCAGAAAACTAGAAAACTAGAACCAGTACCAGAAGTACCAGTCTAGAATTGCACAGGTCAAGTTTCAAGGGGTAAAACTTGGAATTTTATTAAACATTTAGCTCCAACAAACTCGCCTCAACCCAGTGCATCTCCTAGTAAGCTCAGTTTCAATTTTTGAGCATTTTCATTTTCTGGTCATTTTCTTAGCTCCAGGTCAAGATGTCTGCAAGCACCAAGCTTGTTGACAAGTTAGAATGTGTGGAAAATTTTCGTGCCTGGAAATACACAATTGGACTCATTCTTGAAGAGAATGACCTTGCAAAATTCATAAATGAAAATGTACCAAAACCTGAAGAATATGCAGCCAAAGAGAAGTACAAGAAGAATATGATTAAGGCCAAAAGAATAATTGCAAATTCCATTAAAGACCGCTTGATCCCTCAAGTGTCTTCTAAGAATACTCCAAAAGACATGTTTGATGCGCTAACCAGACTGTATGAAGGAAATAACATCAACCGGAAGATGAACTTGAGAACCCAACTCAAGAATACAAAGATGGAAAAAGGAGAAACAATTCAAAACTATTTCTCTAGGGTTTCTCAATTCAAGGAACAATTAGAGGAAATTGGAGACAACTAGGATGAATATGAACTGATAATGAAAACTCGTAATGGCCTCGCAAGACCTTGGGATGCCTTCATCCAAATTATTTGTGCAAGAAAAGAGAAACTCCAATTTGACAGTTTATGGGAAGAATGTGTTCAAGAAGAAGCAAGAGTGGCCAACCGAGAAGATGTCCTATTAAGAGATGAAGATCAAGCCCTATATGCTCATGCTAAGGGTGGGAAGAAAAAATTTCATTTTCAAAAGGAGACCCACTTTCATAAAGAATCTTACTCTCCAAAGAGATTTTGGAAATATCATAAGGGTCAAAGAAAGGGAAAAGATTTCTCCTCCTATCAATGTTATCATTGTGATGAGATGGGACACATTGCTAAGAACTGTCCTACCAGAAGGGAAGAATACAAGAGGAGAAATAACAAAACAAACCATGCCCATGCAACTGAAGATGATGATCCACCCAAAAAGTTAACTAAATAACAGATTGAATATTATGTTTCATTTTCATCCCTCTCAGGATCTGTGACACCTAGAGAGGATAGTTGGCTCATAGATAGTGGTGCCTCTAAGCACATGACAGGTCAGAAAGACATTCTTTCTAGCCTTACAGAAAAGGAATTCCCCTGGAAATTTTCACTTGGAGATGATTATTAGTACCCTATCAAAGGAATGGGAGAATCCACCTACAAACTTGATTCAGGAACTCCGATGAGAATGAAGGATGTACTTTATGTACCAAGTTTGACAAAGAACTTACTTTCTATATCATCTCTAGATAAGAAAGGTTTCAGGGTTGCATTCATAGATGGTGAAGTTCTTATGTGGCCTAAAGGAAAAACTATAGAAGATGCAGTTTTTATTGGAACAGAAGAAGGTGGCTTGTACAAGTTAAAAGGTCACTCAGATGTAGCCTTAACTCACTCTATTGAAAGTCCTCGTGAACTTTGGCATAGAATACTAGCTCACATCAACTACACAACCTTACCATATGTAAGCAAGGTAGTTACAGTTCTACCAGAATTAAAGGTTGATCATGAAGGTGTATGCAAGGGATATGCACAGGGAAAGAACATAAAGAATCCATTTCCAAAGAGAGACAGTAAAGCATAAGGAATCTTGGAGCTTATCCACTCATATGTATGCAATCCAATGCTATCAACCTCTCTGAGCGGGTATGTATAATATGTATCCTTTATTGATGATTACTCTCGTAAGACTTGGGTTTATTTATTGAAGTCAACAGATGAAGTACTTGAAAATTTCAAGGAATTCAAAGCCTTGGTAGAAAACCTCTCTGAAAGGAAAATTAAGATACTCAGGTCAGACAATGGAGGAGATTACACTTCAAATGAATTTGGAATCTTTTGCAAAGATGTCGGGATTAAGAGGGAGCTTACCACTCCCTATAATACTCAAAAAAATGGTGTAGCAGAAAGAAATAATAGAATGATTATGGAAGCAGTAAAGACTATGATTCACGATCAAGATATTCCAATGCACTTATGGGATGAAGCAGCAAGAATAACAGTATATTTCCAAAACAAATTATCCCATAGTTCACTTGGATTCAAAACTCTCGAAGAAATGTTCACTAGAAAGAATCCATAAGTAAGCCATCTCAAAATATTTGGTTGTCCAGTATTTTTACACATTCCAAAAGAAAAGAGACCTAAGTTGGATCCTTTAGGAAAGAAGGGAATATTTGTTGGATATTGTGAGGTCTCTGAGGACTTTAGAATCTGCATACCAGGTTACCATCATATTGATATCAGCAGAGATGTAACCTTTGATGAATATGCAACACTAAAAAGATCAAAGAAATGCAATATTGAAGAAGTATATGAAGAAGAACCTGTAGCTCCCAGAGTTACAAAACCCATGAAGGAAGTTACAGTTACCCATGATGATGAGATTCTAGAATATCATGATATGATAGAATCTCAAGAATCTCCCTGTATGATGTTCTCTCACAAGAGAAAGCCAGCTTGGGTAAGAGAAATTATTCAAGATGCAGAGAAGTATGGTGCCCCAGAAGGAACCATGAGACAAAGCAAGAAACCTAATCCATTCTCCAGCTATATGGTCTTGATGTGTGATCTCGTGGAAAAGGAACCTACTTGCTTTGAAGAAGTAGTTCAGAAGAAAGAATGGATGGACGTCGTGACAAAATAATACCAGTCCATTATAAATAATGATGTATGGCAAGTAGTTCCCAGACCAAAGAACAAAGATGTGGTATCTTCCATGTGGATATACAAAATAAAACATGCAGCAGATGGAAGTATTGAAAAACATAAGGAAAGATTTGTGGCTCATGGATTTTCTCAGAAGGAAGGTATTGACTATGAAGAAACATTTGCTCTTGTAGCCAGATACACTTCTATTAGAACCATCAAATCTCTTGTAGCCAAAATGAAGTGGAAGTTACACCAGATGGATGTGAAAACAACTTTCTTAAATGGTGTTATTGAAGAAGAAGTGTATATTGAACAACCACAAGGGTTTGAAGTTGAATATAGAAGGACTCATGTCTGCAAATTGAAGAAAGTTTTGTACGGGTTGAAGCAAGCTCCTAGAGCTCGGTATGAAAGAATTAATAGTTTCCTGATGAGGTTGGGCTTTACCAAGAGTAAAGTTGATTCTAACCTTTACTTCAAGGTTATGACTGATGATATATTTATATTGCTACTATATGTGGATGATTTATTCTGGACAGGAGAAGAAAATATCATCACAGATTGCAAGAAGAAGCTTGCTACAGAGTTTGAGATGAAAGACTTAGGCTCGATGCATTATTTCTTAGGTCTTGAAATTTGGCAGAGCCCGGAGAAGAACTTCCTTAACCAAGGGAAGTATGCAGTTGAAATACTGAAGAGATTTGACATGTTGGAATGTAAAGCCATGAACGCACCCATGGAAACGAATTTGAATCTCCTGGTTGGTACTTCTTCAGAGTTGGTTGATGCTACTCTATATAGACAGATTATTGAACCATTGATGCATCTGACGAATACCAGACCAGATATATGCTTTGCTCTAAACACCTTGAGTTAGTATATGGTGGAGCCCAGACGTGTTCACCTTGTAGTTGCAAAGTATGTGATGAGATACCTCAAGGGTACGTTAGATTATGGTCTCTGTTATACTAGAGATCATGACTTCGGACTATGTGGTTATACTGATTCAGATTGGGATGGAAGTGTCTCAGATAGAAAGATCACTCCAAGGTGTTGTTTCAGTTTGGGTTCATCCATAACTTCGTGGCAAAGCAGGAAGCAATCTAGTATTTCTCTCAACATGAAAGAAGCAGAATACATTGCAGCATGTTCCACCAGTTGTGAAACCATATGGCTTCGGAATTTGTTGACAAGTCTGTTCGATATGGAGATGGAAGCCATCGTGATTCTATGTGATAGCCAGAGTTGTATAAAAATGACGGAGAACCCAGTGTTCCATGATAAGTTGAAGCACATAGAAATATGATATCACTACATTCATGATATGGTGCAGAGGGGAGTTGTAAAACTCCAATATGTTGGCACATATGAGCAGGTTGCAAATGTGTTGACCAAGCCTCTATCTTGTGTGAAGTTTGAGTACTTCTGAGACAAGATTGGTGTAGTCCAAAAGGAATTCCCTCGAAAGGGGGAGTGATGTTGATGATACTATGGTATCCTGACCAACAACGGGTATCTCTATTAGGATTTTCTATCCTAGGGGATTGATCATCCCTAGGAAGATCCTAAAGTTCTGGTAAGGATGGTACGTCAAAGTACCTGTGCATGTATATTCGAGTTGTGGTCAGTAGTGGTAGCTTCGTTGGGATTTTATATCCTAAGGAATCTTATGATTCCTAGGCAGATCCTGAAGGTCCAGTAAGGACGGTCTGTCAGAGTACCACATGGTAGCTTATTAGGATTTTATATCCTAGGGAATCTTATGATTCCTGGGAATATCACAAAGGTCCAGTAAGGACGGTCTGTCAGAGTACCACAAATGTTGTCGTTGATGCACCTGCCTCATTTTGTTTCCCCATGATGACGATGTTGTTGGTCCACCCTCATGGTGTTGATGACATTGTTTTTCTAGCCTCGTGTTGTTGATGATGTTGTTGTTCTAGCTTCATGTTATTGATGTTGATGTTTCAGCTTCATGTTGATGATGAAGATGATGATGATGTTA
Organism: Picea sitchensis; assembly: GCA_010110895.2. Taxonomy (NCBI): domain Eukaryota; kingdom Viridiplantae; phylum Streptophyta; class Pinopsida; order Pinales; family Pinaceae; genus Picea; species Picea sitchensis. Next base: position 20,126 of record SNQJ01S0025632.1, read on the forward strand.
CTCCAACTCCATGTTGTGAACGATGATGATATTGATGATGAGAAAAACTTTCGATGATTTATAGATGTTCCAGTCAGTGTTCCAGATGTTGATGATGATACTGCCCTCTCCTTCTCTTGATGATGTTGTATTAGGTCATGTCAGTAGAATACCCTTCTCGTTAAGGGGGAGTGTTGAAATATTGTGACTTCAAAGAATATTCTAATTAATTTTGAGTTATTATCTTATAGATAAAATCCCCTTTTTCGGATTGATCATGTCAGGCCTTGTATAATATCAAATCCCATGTTGTGGATTGGTCAAACCATATTTATATGGTAGTATTTGTAAATTCAGCCCCTAGTGTTTATAAAGTGGTTTTAACCACTTCTAGAAGAAGTCGGCCCTACCATGTAAAGAGACATAACCCTAGTGCCTCCTCAACTAGTAATTATATGTGAGGATGGTGCCTCACTTGTTCACACTCACACTCACTCGTCTAGTGTGCATATATTGAAGGCAGTTGCAGTTGCAGGATGAAGGAGAAGAGAGGCACATGCTTAGTCTTCATTTATTCTTGGTGTTTTGGTCTTAGTCTTGGCATTGTATTGGCAATCTATTATTGAGGAATTTTTTGTTGGGTTTTCTCCCCCATGAGGGTTTCCCAGGACAAAATGTTGTGTACCTTGTGATTGTGTTTCTTTCAGTGATCCTCTTTATGTTGTTGTTTTGGAAATGCATTGAATGCTCATGTAATTTGGAAATAACCTAATAAAAACTTAACACAATGAAACCCCTAAAGGTCAGGTTTGGAAGTTGAAAGAGGCTTGCAAATGAGTCTTTTTGGTGAAGGGAGGTTGCCAAAGTGTTGTGTATCTGCAAGACAATGTTAGACCTGCCCATAACAAGACAAATGATCATAAAACCAAGCCTGTATCAATGGGACAAGAAACAAAATCTTACTATCCTAAATTTGCAGAAGTATATCATATATATATCAGCAAAGTAAATAATCAAATGGTTGTAAAATAAGTTGTCAAAAGTCAAGTAAAAGATATTAGAAACTAAGTTACCAATGTCTAGTTTAACTTCCACTGAAAAGATCAAGACTTTAATGGAATTTAGGGTTTTTATTAGGTGTTATTAGCAAGTTATTATTACATCCAAGTGGTTGTAGAAAAAAAATGCTACAACAACAAATTCCAACCAGATAAATCAACAAGTAAACCGTAAAAAAGATAGCCAATGAGAAGTAGAACGGTAATCTAGGTTCACAAGTAAATTTCAGTGGTGGAAAAGTGAGCAATAGATAAGATAACGTGATTTTTGCTTCATCCCTAATGGTTGTAACATTAAACTAATTGCAGCAAGAGAATTACTAACTAAGCTAGACACCCTTAAGGCACAAGCAAGCTTATGACACTAAGAAAATATTATGACTTGAACAAATACAAAATCTCTCAATTTCACGTATACCAATGCAATGATTTTATTTCTCCAATGCAATTTAAGATTAATGCCTTTCCAATGGGTTATGGAGTCTTCTTGTGTAAGGCTAGATCTACTACTTCTCTAGGGGTGTAATCCCTTTTACTCCCTAGAGAAAGCAAATATAACAAGGTAAATCTAGGAGGGTGTAATCCCTTTTACCCCTCCTAGAATCCTTTGGAAATAACTTATCCACTTAACAATAATGATAGAATTGGTGGACGGTGTATGCCCTTATACTCCTCCAAGGGTTTATGCAAGAACAACCATGAAACAAGAAAGAAAAACAAACAACATGTAGAAATTCCTCACCAATTCCAAGAGATATGCAAGATAAACCTTTATCTACCAAGTATATTCCATCACCATAGAAAAAGACAAGCATCCAAGATATAGTGCACCACTTTATCTCCACAAGACAAGTATCAAGCATCCAAATAGAATCAAAGAGAGAGATGTGCGATTTTCCCAAGAGGGGCGAAAATTTCAGCCATGTATATGTAATTCTCAAGTGAGATTGTTATCAAAATGAAATGAATGAGGTCTATTTTTATACAAGACCTCTAAAATTAATGTTTCCACTTATCATTAGTTTAAAACAAAATTAGGGAGGCCAACCTCCTCTAATTTCCCCTTTACATTCATAATTTGAAATTACAAAAATAAAATCCCCCTTTAGGGGTGAAGTCATGCCTTAAGGGTGATGTTTTGGGCTAGAGAGAAAGTCTTTGAGCATTTTGGAGGAGTCGTTGGGCCTCCAAAGGCCATCTCTCCATGAACTAGGTATTCTCTCCTTCAAAACATGAGTTTTTATGCTTCCAAGGCTAAAAAAAAGATGTTTTAGGTTTCCAAGGCCAAACGTTGGGCAAGTAGGGGGCTAGTTTCTTCCACCAAGGTGTATCCTCATGCCTCCAAAGGAAAATTACTTTGATATAGGTGTCCAAGAAGCAAGGGTGCATCATCCATCATGTGGGATTCATGCCCCAAGTGAAGGTCCAAGTGACCTTGTGCCTCCACAGAAAACTCTCCACCTGTCAAGGCCCTACAAAGACAAGAAAATTCTCCCTCCAAGGGCTCACAAGTAACAAGCATCATGTTAATTAAGCCATATATAATAAAATAACCACCCAAACATGTGCATGAAATCCCCCCTCTCAAAATAAAAAAATGATCAAAGACCCTATACAACTTGCCAAGTTTAGGTATGGGAGGGTTGTCATGGTGACCTATTGGGTGAATCATTCCCCAAGTTAAGGAGTGTTTCCTAGGTGGACCCTCTCTAAGTCATGTAAAGAGTATGAAGTGGACGAGAGGCAAAACTTTTGGGCATGGGTTTCATGACATACAAGGGTTTGTATTATATCATTTATGAGTGCCTTTGTAGAGGGTGTGTTGCACCTTCATTTTCAATGCAACCTTTTTCCAAACCCATTCATTTCCATTAATTAATTAAAGTCCAAAACAATTGGGTACTATAAGACATGGAAATAAAAGAGTACATCAACATCACTTGAAGCTAGAGGTACACAGAGTGCCATATGCATGGAAAGAAAGGGACACCGCATAAGTGTACACACCTCAACAAGAGAGACATATATATAATGTGAGTTTTCTTTTGAAGGTCTTCAAATATTTTAGGAGAAAAAATTCATTGTTCTCAAGACCTCTTTGGGAGAGCATCTAGAAGGTTATGATTTGGATTTTACTTTTTCCAGTTACATTTCCCTCTAGGCCTCCATTCCTTTCTTCCCATGAAATGAGGTACAATCCCTTCTTGGGTCAGTGCACCTGAAAATCCTAAAAGATGAGGGGGAGAAAGGGAAGAAGTATAGAAATTGATAAGTATGATCAGGAATTGTACGGTGAATCATCAAGGAGACCTCCCAGTAGCAACCCTTTCCCTAAGGGTGACCACTTACAAGGACACAATGTCAACCACCAAGGTGAAACAAGGCAAGGAGCATAATTTCCAAGCAAACGATTTCAAAATCAAGGAAAGACATTTTGCAACATATTCAAATGCTTCATTTATTAAAATGACACTTACACAACACCGGACTTGTTACCTCATGGAGCAAGACTCGATGTCCTCTCTAAGTCAAGCTGGTGTGGTGAATGGTGCAACCATCGATCTCATGGTGATGAATAGTGTGATGTGGGGCTCTTCCTGCTAGTTTGTCCCTCGGAACTCCATGTATGCAACATGAGGGCCTTGAGACATCATCTCCTTAGTTATCCCTAGAAATGGGGGATAACAATTTGCAAGCCGAAAACAATTTCTAATTGGTAGATCAAATTCCCACACATCAGTAGATCCTTCGGGTTGAAAGAAAATCGTTATAGTTCAAGCATCTCTAAGCCTAAAACAACTATCAACCGTCAGATGTTTTCCTACTTATCCATTGGATGTTTAAAATATATAGAATGTTACTATCTTCTTAGCAACTCATTCATGAAATAAACATGAACCATTCGATTGAATCTCTCTCAGTCGTTTGATTTTTCGGTCCTGTCCAACATTGTTAACATCCACATAAGATTAATCTCAAAGAAAGTTATGATCGGTGGATTAAATGCTTATGAACCATTTGATCTTTCAGGTGCATTAAAAGCTATGAAAAATGGATATCTTCCATTTCGAAGAGAAAATCAGTCATTAAATACTTGAATCATGGGTCGTTTAATTTCTCATAGACAAGTTTCCTCGCTAATTGTCGATTAACTTCACATGTGAAACATGATGTGTGTTGAAGATCTATCTGCTAAAACTCTTCCATGAAGATCATGTAAGATATTTAACCTTCAACCTAATCAAAACAAAGAATGGCTCAAAACTTCATTATAACATGTTATTTACATTAGTTTTTCTCTAAAATTTAAAAAAAAAAATTAATAATAATTGAAAAGAAATAAAACAAATAAAGAATGAATGAAACAAGGAGGGAACAATGAAACCCAAAATGAGAAGGAAGGAAAATACATGAGACATTAGAGGTTGCTCAAGAAGGACTTCACTCAATTAAAGTTAGGAACCAAAGATCAATGGTAGTAAAAGTGTCTTATCCAAAGCATATGATAGGGTAAGCTAGCTTTACATAAGGCTAATTCTCATCCATCTAGGATTTTGTCATCAGTTTGTTGTATGGGTGATGAATTGCATTACATATGTATATTTTGATATTAGCATAAATGGGGCCGCATCTCCCTTCTTCAGGCTAGAAAAGGGCCTTAGGAAAGGGTTCCCATTGTCCCTTTTGCTTTTCCTATTAGTTGCAGAAGGTTTGAGTAGGTTATTAAAAGAGGTCAATGATAATGATAGTTTCAAAGGGGTAAATATTGGAATATCTTGCAATATCACACAACTGCTATTTGTCGATGATATCTTAATTTTTTGTCAAGGTTCAATATGAGTGGTCAAGAAGCTCAAAGAAATTATGGAACTTTTATGTTAGGCAAACACCATGAAAATTAATTTACACAAAACAATGATATCATGTTGGGGTATCTTTGAGTAGGAAAAAAACTCTATCACTCAATTATTTCCCTATAATATGGTCAATCACGATCTTGGCATGAAATATGTAGGGTTCCAACTAAAGCCAAATATGTACATAAAATGTGATTGGAAATCATTGATTACAAAGGTGGAGAAAAGATAAATACTTGGTCCAATTGATGGCTATCCAGACGGGGACGCTTGGTTCCAGTAAAAGAAGTATTAAAAGTGACTCCAATATATTGGATGTTGCTTGCATGGATTCCAAAAGGAGACCTGGAAAACATTAGGCAATTATGTTATAGATTCATTTAGTCATGGGGCAAAGGAAAAAACGGTTTGTTATGGCATCGTGGAAAAAGCTATATCTTCCAAAGGAAAATAGAGGTTGGGAACTATAGAATCCTTTCTTTTTCTCTAAAGCACTAGCTACAAAAAATGTCTGGAGATTAATACAAGGTACAGGGTTGTGGGTAAAGGTAATAAAATCCAAGTGTGTAGCTCTGGATTCTGTGGAGGAATGGGTAAGGAATATTGTTAAACGAGTACAAAATGCCTTAATAATTTGGAAAGTGGTCATCTCAACTTTTCAACCGGTTGGAAACTGGTTAATATGGTGAGTTGGTAAAGGAGACATAGTATAAATTGGTCAAGATCCTTGGATTGATAGCAAAGGACTACACATGTTACATTTTCATATGATCCATGATTTAAGAAGTAGAGGTTTTTATATTCTAAGGTAGATAGTTAACTGGGTTAGGTCATCTATATAGAAACAACATCGGTTGTCATGGAGAGAGATTAGGCCAGGGGAAGAGGATGCAGTGATATGGAAGAGATACACATACATCTCAAAATACAATAATGTTAGGATAAGAGATGATGATGATCAGATTGCCTGGTCACTAAATCCATTTGGAGACTATGTACCAAAAATTGGATATAAAGCTCTTATTGTAGAGGGAAGAATTGAACATTAGGTTTGGTGGTGGAAAACCATTTGGAAATTAAAGTGTCCAACAAAATCTAAAATATTCATGTGGCTGATTTTAAACATTTTAAACGACAAGGCTCCCATCTAGGACATTATGCATAACAAGAATTTTGTGGGAACTAGTTGGTGCACCTTATGCCAACAAGTAGAAGAATCAAACTCTCATATCATCATGACTTGCCCATATACAAAGAAAATTTGGAAGGAAGTGGAAGGGGTGATTGGTTTAAAAAACATTTGGGTAGAAAATTCCATTGAAGAGGCATTTAGGATGTGGTGTGTAAACTAAAAGGATCGAAGCTCTCTCTCTAAATATTGTCCGAGGAGTATGACTAACTGGGAATTTGGAGTTGTTTGAGGACAAAGGAACGTTACCTCTAAAATGTGTTGTTCAAGCATTAAACATTTTAAATACGTATCCATAGATTCAAGAAAAACAAACCACACATCATCTCATAGAAGAAGAAATAAATAGGGACATCTCATGGGCATACTTTGATGATGCTTCACAAGGGACCCCTCCCATGGGTGGAGTAGGAGGAATCATACATATATCTACGAATCAATGCATTCCTTCAAAGCATGAATTAGTCAATAAATAGATAACTATTGCGAGTTGATGGAACTTAAACTGGTTTGAATGTTGGCCCAGGAATGTGGAGTAACACACATTCAAATTTTTGGTGACTCACTTCTTGTAATTCAGTGGATACAAAAGGAAATGATCTTGAGGAATTTCACTCTACAACCATTGTTTTATGATGTATAGCTCTACTTTCATCTTTCACACATACCTCTTTTTCACATATCTACAAGAACACGAACATGATGGTGGATGGATTATCAAAATCTAGATTAGGAGTGGACTGTGGCGTCTGAATAATCTATGGACATTGAGATGGACACACATCTAAACACATGCATGATATTTGGATGTAATTTATGTTGCTATTTTACTATAGTTTTTTTGTCTAAGCTACAAAAATATTTTTGTGGATACAATTCACAATTTATGTGAAAGGATTATGGTAGCATTATAAATATGCCATAGGATTTAAGAGTAATCATGAATGTTTTTTAACCCCCGGATGGGGCGCCATACATCACATATCGCACATGATAATCTGCCAGACATTGAATACCCCTAACACCTGTCTCACCAAACATCAAGCTAGCGAACGCAGGTGGAAGTTTCTGGAGGCTACATCATCTAATCATCCAAGGTATTTCGTACTGAGCAAGACTTATCTCCAAGGGAATGTTGCAGGTCTGCGCGACAAAAGTTGGCATTCTTAACTTCTGGTACATGGTGTTTAATGACCCATTAACAACCATGACACGAGCATGGAGAGGTAAACTAAGGAAGCTAAGGGCTCGAGGGAAGCACTATTATGTTAATGGTTTATACTTGGTGCACCATCGCAGAAGAAGAAAATAGTGGGTATGGGAATTTCATTACAAGGAGTCCATCACACCTACAATCAGTATGCCACGAAAACGAGGTTGCTCTAAGCGAGGCAAGGGAGCTCACATTCGAGTAGGACGACCTCTCTCCTCGGTTGCGAGCAGTGATAAGTTGAATTCTCATGGGAAGCGCTCCATATTTCCTTCATGCAACTCGAACAAGGATCACCAACAGGATAGTGGACACACCTCGACTAATTAGGGTTGTAATATTGAATGGTTTGTTAGACGAGGGCGCTCTCTAGGTTATGCCCCAAAATCTTTCCCTCATTAGACTTCTTCTGAGAGCCCACCTTCAAGCTCCCCTAGCAATCCTTCCAAGAACAGTCATGACACTCAATCCTCGGGACACCCAGTGAAGCACTCATTGGAAGCACCATCCATAGAAAAGTTGAACGCAACCAACATGGAGGACTCTCATGGCATCTTTGATGCCTTATCCACTCTTCAACAACTGGTTTTTGAGCTTCCCAGCGAGGTCTTTGACATCAAATTCTTCCTTGAGCTTATGGAACACCATCTTGCCCTGGTGGCGAACTTCAACACTACTCGAGATGCCACGCCATCTCCGACGACAGCTGGAGTGACTATGCCCATCCTCCTTCATCTTGGACAAAAATGAAGCTGCGGTTGAAGGACATCAAGTTCAACTTTTTTGGTACTAGTTATTTTAGTTTGTATATGGTCCTCCTAGACATAATTGCTATCATTCTTGAGGCCATATTACGTTTACCAGTCTTGTTTTTTTATGTATATGGCAATGTCAAACAATCTCTGTCACTGAAGCCACTCAACTCTCTATATTTTTTGGTCTCATAGAAAGTATAGTCTTGAAAACTTAGTTGCAATGGAGTTGGTTTCCAATCATAACATCATTTTGTAACAGTTTTTCATGAAAAGTAACTTATACAATACTTAAAAAAAATAAATTATGAATATGTAATTTTGTTTATATAAATAAAATAAAACGATATTTTTTCAATAATAAAAATTTATGTTCGATCCATTATATATATATATATATATATATATATATATATATATATTTACTTTCAATGAATAAATACGTGTGCAGTCTGGATTTGGTATAAATGAAAGGCATATGACCGTTATTATGTGGAATCGTAGAATAAGTAGAACAACGAATACGTAGGATCACTATCAAGCAAGACCACGGGAATTTTTGTACAGAGTGTGGAATCTATTTCCACGGAGGGGGATTTTTGTACAGAGTATGGAGTCTATTTCCACATATGTAGATAGTTCTAATCTCATATATCTCTTTCTCCACTGAATATCATACAGCATTCAATTAACTATTTAGGACATTCTGTACTTGAGAGCATTCCAACAACAAAAGTACAGTGAAAACGGTGGCTAAATTCACACAAATGTAAAGCAGGTGTAACAGAATTATTTCCCTTTCATGTTCCCGAACTTGGCAGGCAGAAAACCTAACCTTGCCAAATTTGTATTCCTCGCATTTCAAATTTAATGCTTTCAATCCGGTAAATGCTGTGACCTAGACTGTATCTGGTGAACTCGGCAGGCAGAACCTAACCTTGCCAAATTTGTATTCATCACGTTTCGAATTTAATGCTTTCAATCTGCTAAATGCTGTGACTTAGCCTCTGTGTGTGCAGATTCTAGAGACTTAATGCGGAAATTTTGCATGCGTGTGTGCAGATTCTAGAGAATAGGTTGTAGGTGAAAAGATGGGAGAGACCTAATGCGGAAACTTTTAGGTGGAAAATGATTCACAGGTTTTGCATTTGTGTGTGCAGATTCTAAAGAATGGGAAACCATCAGGATCCAAGGATTCTCAAGTTAATCAACATCGAAGCTACATCAATATTGTTTAGAAAGGGTTATTTTTCCCAGAAATAGCAGTTGTAAGTATGAATATTGTTTAGAAAGGGTTATTTTGCTCAGAAATAGAGTTGTAAGTATGAATATTGTTAGTCACGAGGGATAGCTCGATTGGTGAGAACGTGCGCACACTCTCCCAGGTTGGGGAGAGGTCACGAGTTCAAGCTTGGCTACGAGTCCCTCGGGCTGCTGCTTTCCACTCCCATATCATCCACTATGTGGGGAAGTATTGGGGTGGGTTCCCAGCGGGTTAATTTCCATTGGAAAAAATAAGTCACGAGGGATAGCTTCCCACGTTGAGAGGTCACGAGTTCAAGCTTGGCTCCCTCGGGCTGCTGCTTTCCACTCCCATATCATCCACTATGTGGGGAAGTATTGGGGTGGGTTCCCAGCGGGTTAATTTCCATTGGAAAAAAAAAAAAAAGTATGAATATTGTTTAGAAAGGGTTATTTTGCCCAGAAATAGCAGTTGTTGTGATATTCAATTTTTGAATCAAAAGTAATTTTCCAATACATATAAGTTCGAAGTCATTACAACATATTTATTATGAGTTTTATTTATTTTATTATGGGAATTGAAACCTGGTGAAGAGGATAACAATCAAATCACATCATTTCTCACAACCATCCAAACTATACTCAATTGACAAATACATCAATATCATTACTCTTGAATCTTGAATTCTTTGAAGACATCAATTATGAAAGGATGATTGAATTCTTTGAAGACATCAATTATGAAAGGATGATTGAATTCTTCTGACAACATCAATTTTTGAAAGGATGAAGTACAGAAAGCAGAGGATCTTGGAAATCACAACTAAGAACAGAAAGGGGGCTTATCTTTTTCCACTGAAATAGTTGAATAAATCCTTTTTTTCTCAGGTCTGTGACTCCCTCTGGGAATTCTTGACTCCTTCCAAGATCCATTCGTGAGGCACCTACAGCTTTTTCAGCCCCTGTATGCATCGCCTTAGTCCTTTGGAAGAGAGAACTTTCAGCCCTTGTTGGCCGATACACGACCGCTTGGAAACTATTCCCAACCGCCGAATCGTGGAGGCAAAGGCAGCGCCACAAGTCCGTGGAGGAATCCAAAAAAAAAAAAGGAGTGGTGCACAGAGGTACACATGAACAGTAACAGTTGGAGGAGGACAGTGATAAATGAGTGCCAGACCGCTGGATGGCATTTACAGACAGGTGGTTTACTATAGCCAACGGCTTTGGACGACCAAGTATGGGAAACTCGACCTGTATTACATGTATTTGGCCATAAAAATAACTAGCAATTATAGCAATGGTCCCTGATCCTGAAGGTGAAAAAAGTATGCCGTTAAAGATGAGGAGGTGAAAGTGATGTTTGGATGTGGATGTTTAATCGTGGGGAAATGAATTTGGATGTGGATGTTCTATCGTGGTAGATAGAGGTAGAAAGGTAGAATATTTGAAGTACTTATATTTTTATGATAAGTGTTAATGTTCTTATTTTTTTCATTTTTTTGGGTGATTATTATCAATTTGATAATGTAATTGTTGGTAAAATTGAAATTTTTTATTGCTTAAGTTGAATTTTTGAATGCATAAATGGATTGGTTGTCTTGAAAAACTCATTTTGCATTAGGAATATGCAATCTCAACAATTAATATCTGCAATTCCTTCTAAATTTTTAGCTGGATTTTGAGCAACACTGTAATGTGCCAGAAAAAAAGATTTAAAAAATAAAATGTTTAAACCATTGCACCTTTTTCTATTTTTAGGATAAGTGTAAACATTCTTATTTTTTTACTTTTTTTGGTGATCAATATCAGGATAAATTGCAATTCTCCATTGCTTAAATTGTATTTTTGAATGCATAAATGGGTTCAGTGCCTTGAAAAACTCCTATTGCATTTGACTTATACAATCTCAATAATTAATATCTGAAATTTTAGCAATCCTTCTAAATTTTTAGCTGGATTTTGAGCAAAACTGGCCAAAAAATGTGTCAAAAAAAGATTAAAAAATAGAATGTTTAATTTTTCTTTTTCTTTTCCCTGCCACAATTGTCACTATTAATAACCAAATATAAGAGAATTGCTTATGTATTAGGTAACCACAATTGTCACTATTAATGACCCCAAATATAAGAGAATTGCTTATGTATTAGATGAGAATCTTGGGTGAAGTTCATTGGATATATGGCTACATATAGTTTATGGTTGAGGATAGCACTCTTACCTCGTACCCCTAGAACCATGGGTTTTGAAGCCTCCTTGTACCCATATGTTTGTAAGGTGAACCTCGTTGCATACAATTCAAACTATAACCTCTGTGGCATATGTTGATTTTGGTCGTATCACCATGTTGGCATTATATTGCATGTACACATAGGGATACCACTATGTCAGGGATGGTCATGCAACCATTGGTTAAAAGCTTATGGGTGTAGCGTACAAGGGACAAGATATGGGATTTCCAAATTTCACTATGTAGAAGCATAGTTTGAATTTTTTTATTAGCATAGCAGGTTGATTATCTTTGTAATATCATTGGATGTTTGGCTAAAAAAATTGCAGAAATGGTTGGTTTTATTACAACTCGGAAACTTATAGAAGTCTAATGGTTTTATAAGTTCGTGTATATGCAAGTACAAGTTGGCATGGCACTGTATATCAAATATTTGCAACATGCACAGATAAAACCAATATATAATAGAACATGGCATGTGCACAAAAGCCATGTGTTATTGAGTAAGGTTTGATAAGGATAGGGTATGATGATTATAAGCTCGGGTAATTGAATTATATGTTGACGAGGATGGGCACAGAATGGGAAACTAGAGCCTTAACTCCATTCATGCATATATTTTCTCTTCCAGATAAGCTACTAATGGAGTTGTCATTTAAAGTTGAAGATAATGGCATGTCAAGTTATTCACCATAGTTCCATTCTCTTGAGGTATGAATAAGTGGTTGGAACGTTGGACCAATTACAAGACCTAGGTTATTTAGATGGAAGAGTACCACCCTATTATAGTAGTTTGTTTTTTGAGAAACAATAGCACTTTCAAAACCAAAAGAAATAACTTCAACAGTTATCACAAACAAGGACAACACTGAACCAAAAATATGATGAAGAGCTTTTGAACTATCTAAAGAAACATTAAGTATACATTGATCTCCCTTATCACTATATAATAAATTTTGTAATTTAATGTTTTAATAATTAATGCTAAAAATTATATTTCTCCTTTCTAACTTACTTCTAAAAATATTCCACTATTGCTAATTGCAAATGCAAAATACATTAGTTGCAAATGCAAAATACATTAGGTTGCTACATATATAGAACACATTTATTTTGTATCCTCTATGTTAAAAAAATGCAAAGAACAGGGGGTGATTTTAACTCCTATCATTTACATGACTCTTTCAACAATCCCAATACCTAAATAGAGAGAGCTTTGTCTTATCTCTGGGCCAACATGAAGAAGGTTGCCAAGTGAGATATGAAAACAATGCATGACTCTGCAAAGTCTTGCAATGCATGCTTATGCAAATATATTCCCTTTAGTAGTGTTGACGAGCGAAATTGACCACTCGTCAACTGGAGGAGTGAATCTGGTCCGGGGTTGTCCAATTAACCCAAGTAGTTTGGATTAATTCACTCCGATGGGTTTAGCGGCTCCGTTAGCCGATCTAAATCCTAAAGAAAGCGAAAAAATAACTAAAGGAAAAACAAGGATCTAATAAATGACAATCGCTAACAAATATACATACATCTAATATACATCTGTAGTTTAACTAATTAATACTTATAAAATAACTCTACTTATCATATGCGCAATATATACAAATAATTCTATTTCTAATATATATAATATGTACAAAATACGAATTTTAATCTAAATCCGTGAAAATCGAATGTAAATTGATTTTTTAAACAACAGTAAAGCTATTATCTAATCTTTTTTATTTGTTTTCTTATAATATTTATATAAAAGAAATTGAATATCAAACTGTCTAATTAAACAAAAGAAATAACAGATGATAAAAAGTGTTTTAACTACAGGGAACTTCTATATTTATTATGCTAATGAAATCAAATAGCAGGCTGACCTGTTATCGCATCCAATATATGTTCGATGTGTAGCATCCAGTCACCTTAACTGACGAGGTAAACCTGCGACAGATCTTAAGATTGTTCCCAATAAATATGAAGCAATAATGATGGAATTCGAATGACAAAACACATAAGAGATACGATCACAACAATCTCATAATTTTACAAGCAGCCACAATAAGATAAATCTTGTTGTGAGAACTTGCGTATAAACGTTCTATCAAAGATGAAGATAAATCTCTTAATTCAAGTTTGAACGAATGATTACTGTGTGTTAAATCTGGAACATGAAACATGGATAATATATAAACTTTTATTCTACCAGCTTGTAGTAAACCATGACAGCGAAAGCAATCATAATCTATTTACAAATTGAAATAAACATGACTTGAATAAAACCACAATACGGAAAAGCTAAAGTTGTGACGAGTATTATATTCCATTCAAGTCTATAAATGAAAAATCCATAGTCTTGCCCTAGGCTGAGATGATTAATGTTTACAAAATAATAGGTTTATATAGTTTTCAGGAAACACAACTATTTCCTGTTGATAAGATCAAGTTTGTTTCAAAAATATGGGGGATGCAACCACCCTGATTTCACTGAATAAAAATACCAACAGCCTAATCTATTTACTAAAAACACAAAGTTGATATGGCTGGGAGATCTCAACAGTGCCTCATATCTCCTTGGAAATCATGGGTTCCTGAAAACCAATGAAAAATGGGAAGATTTTAGATATGTTTTCAATTGTCAAATCAAGCAATTCGAATTTTTCTAACTGGCTACAGAATCCCACGATTCTGTAGCTAGTTATAATAGCAACTACAATCATATTTTATTCAATAAACAAAACAAACTAATCTTTATAAGAAAGATGATCTATTCAATCAAATCATATATCCTAACTTGAGAGTGACAAAATCATGCTAAAATTTAAAAAGATCATACCTCAAATCATGGAATTAAAACATATCAAGAAATCTTGGACTTTACGATAGATATTGTTGCCTCTACATTCTTGAAAATGACAGATCTTGTAGTTTTTAGGCGTTTCTCCTTTGCTTGGGTTATGGATTGGAGTCTATCGGTCTCGTTTGTCAACAAATCCACTTGGTCTTTTAAAGATTTAAGTCATGACTATAGCAAAGGCACATCAGTATAGTACCTGTCGATCCATGATCGACACTCATCACACTGTGGTTGTAGGGACTGTGCATTAGCACTGACAGCATTAAGGGTTGGAGAATCGTCCACGTGAAAAGTAGGCTTATCACAGAGTTGAATGCCCGAGAATTCTAGGTTATCCTTTAGACATGGAGGCAAGTTGTTTACATAGTCATAGGGTGTGTCAGGATAGAGCCCGTATGACACGGGATCTTCTTCAGCCAAAAATTTCTCAATTTCTGAATCTGAGTCTTCACTTAATTCAATCGTGTTGTTTGTGTCTGCACAGGGTTTGATTTTATTCTGAACACTTCGTGAAATCAAATGACCTACCCTTTTATTCTTGAAATTAACATCGACACTGCCCTTTAGCTGCTTCCCTATGGGTTTTTTAACATTTTTAGTGCTATCCTTGGGATGCGAACCCAGTTGATTGTTCTGTCGAGTGACATCAGGGTAGGTCGAGGGTTCATTATTAGGCGAAAGATCACAGGGCAGGAGTGGTGGAGGAGAGATTGTAGTGTTCACAAGGGTTTCAACAATGACCGGTTTATCTACATGTCCCAACTCACTATTACCAAAGCCATTTCGTGAAATAAATGCATCCCAACAATCATTTTGTAATTGCAACTGGTGCACAAGGATAACTTTAATGATCCCATGGTGAAATAAACTCAAATCAGACCTCTGCTTCCTAAACCGTTTACCCATCTTATACAGACTTCTAAGCAGGAAGTATGGCATATTCAACGGGAAGCCAATGAAACTCATAAGCAAGTGCAGATGATACAGGAAAACTAATACGAATCTTCCTTCACACGTAATGAATTGCTTCACAATAGCAAGTAGATCATGCCACCTAGGTTTTAAGGATGAGACTAGCATACCTCGATCGCAACTAGTAATTTTTCGTGAGGTGAACATCAAAGTCCAGGGGACCTCTTCAACTTTCGCATTCTTGAACCAATTTTTCCCGACAGCTGGCAAACCTGTGGCTTGGCTTAATAACTCTTCTGTTACTTCTAACTGCACGTCACCTATCTTTGCCCTGCAACCATCAAAGGTCAAGGCAAACTCTTGGGCAACTCGAAGATTGAAACCCTTAAATTTTCCGATGAACAAATGCCAACCGTTCCTTTCTAAATCGTCCCTGGCGTTATCATATGATAGCAAGGTTTGGATGCCATTCGGCTCGACCCTTACCACTGGAGCCATGTTTTACAGACTGGTAATTAACAGAGAATACACAGGTAGGGTTTGGAAGAAATCCACGGAGCCATAACCCCGAGCCTTACCAATTCTTGTTGTGATACTTGAAACGACGGGCAGGGTGTTAATCACTAAGTGTGTGAGCGACTTCATGAAGCCCAAGACCATGCAGAAGAGTAATGGCATGTTGTACTTTGTATGCCACCTTGGCATTGGGTAGGATCAGAGCACTTTGACAACCAAAGTACGTGCATTCATAGTTTGATTACAAAGGTAAGTGCATCGAATAACAATTGAATAATTCAAAGTTTCATGAATCAAAATCCATCAAAATCAATTGAATATTAATGAATGGAGGTCTTTTACTTATGCAACCAAGGCATGTTTTGAACCAAGGGGTCATAAACAAGGAGAACAATAATGTTCATAGCAAAAATATGACAATTCTATAATAAACCACATGAACAGTCTTCCTTTAATCACAAATCAAAACAAAATGTCAATTCCAGCCGTGAGTTTTCATGCTTACAATCATGAAAACAAAAATCGAAAAGAAGATATGTAGAAAGCAACAAGTGACAAGTGTCGTTTAGTGAGAATGCTCATGACGAGTAATGAAAATTTAGAAACCCTGTGTAGGCAGCTTACAAACAATAGAAATTATATTATTGTTGCCAACAAGTAGGCTTTGGAATGATTCTAAGAAATCTAAACTCCAGCTAAACGTTGCCAGATCCATATTGTGGAGGATCAAATACCACACAAGTATAGAAAATATTACAAAGTTGATTGAGATTGCAAATAAAAGATCTCTAACGGAACAATGGCCACTGAAAAACATCCTCCAAGTGCAAGTCACACAAGAAAATTACATTTCTACAAAATGAAGGGATAGTTCCACAAATTTTGATTATCAAACAAGGTGTTAAAATCTTTTTTCTTTAAATTTCTTGCAAGTCCTAAGAAATACACAAATTAAGGTTGTTGGATGTTTGGGCTAACCCGAGTTCTACCTTAGTTCTCCAACAAAACCCTTTTCACCATTGGCCCTTCTGGTAAACCAGAAGGCTACATCGCGCACAGAGTGCACAACGCAATCTCACTCGAGATGGTTTATGGGTGACTACAGGACGGAGGTGTCTACATTCATGGAAGGGATTGTGTTTTTTCTTCTTTCTTATATTTCTACTTAGCCATGCATTCTATTACAGTATTCATCATATCCATTCATTCATTCATTCATAACATGTATCCTGCATATCTATTCTAGTGTGTGTTGTAATTTAAATCATTCATTCATTTAACCATTAACCATAACTGCAGAAATAAGAAAACATCCATACACATTGAGCACATAGTTTTACCATGGTTCACCCCCCCAGGGCTATGCCCACAAATATCTTATGCTTCTTTCTTATTCATCAAAAGGGCATTGTGTGCATTACATCATAGGATAATAGAGAGTAGTGAGGCGGACCAACGTCACACCAAGCTCCACGGCTTGCGACCTGACCCTCAGTTACATCAACTCCATCTGAGATTCGCAGCTCTCACCAAAATAACTACTTAAAACTCAAAAAGGACTCCAAAAGATGCCAAAGATATGATAATACTCTCGCTCCTGATCTAGATGCCTCTACCTACTTTCTATCTCTTCTATTTATACTACAAAATTGGGTTAAAACCCCTTACATTACATTCCAAAACCCTAACATTAACATGGTTAAGTTTGTCCACATCTGTGTTGGATTTCCGCAATTCCTATCGCGCGCGCTTCTTTTCCTCAAAATATGGTGCACTCTCCTTCTTGGTCCAATCTGCCTCATTTGTTGTGTTGCTCTCAATCTTGTTTTTTCTCCACCATAGGCCTGCGCCAACAGGCCCCAAACACTAACATGTGACTTGTCCCAAGCCACTTAGTTCACCTTCTGCAGTGCTACCTCCACCGCATGAAATTTTTATTCCAACTTTGTCGCTTTCTCCTTAGCCTATGCCCTATTTCCTACTAGTATCTCCAAATCCCGTGTTGTCATGTGCTCTTTCAACACTTCTCTGCTTTCTACCAGAGCCTATTCCAGTCTTTCTTTTTCTATTTGAAGCTCACCTATCATCCTTTTGGCCTCTTGCTGAAATGGTGTTAAGCCCTAAATAGTGGCACATTACCCCTTAATTAGGGCATATTACATTAGTAATGTTATTTTATGTATGTCTTCTTGGGTCCATTAGTTGTAATTGTACCTCCTAGTCTCCTATATATATACCAAGGAGACCTTTTCATTTGGAATCATCTTGTATTTGGAAATCTATGTGGTGTATAAGGAGGTTTCCCCCTATAAGAGGCTTATTATCTGAAATTTTATCTTTTTCAAGGCGTTGAGTACTTATTTTGAGGTTTTTCTATGTTATCTTGGTATTTGGTTCCTAACATTTGGTATCAGAGTTCAAGGTCTTGGGGAATTTTCGATATAATTTTGTTTCTACAACATTTCAGAAGGAACCCGTTGGAGGATATTTAGTAGAAGGATCAAGGTACGTTGGGTTCAAATTTTAGCTCCTGAGGCCTTATACTTTCGGAGATATAGCCTTTGTAATATAGGGTTTTGGAATCATCCTGAATTTAGTCATCACAGAATTTTCGCTATGAAATTTTTTATGTAGCATTTCAGACCTTGAAATTTGGAGGATATTCATAGAAATTATTAAGGTATCTTTGGGTCATCTTACATTTGTAGATACACCATGTGGAAGATAGGGTATCTGACTAGTCCTATTGACTAGTCTCAAGCAGGTGTTTCGGGTAAAACAATCATAAATTCTTCCTAGAGTATCCAAATTCCATGAGACCAGTTGCATTGGATAGTGTATAGTTTGTAGTATTTCTGGAAAAAAATTCAAAAATGTATATCAATTATTTTGTGTGGGGAACCCTATACAAGTGAGATCTTTGGGAAAGGCCAAAAATCAACAAGTTGTGGGGAAGTTACCATAAATTCCACTTGGCACATCCAATTTTGATCAAACATGTGGCATTACAGAGAAGAAATATCAGAGAAATACAAAAAAACAAATTTTCATACCCAAAAGGGCCAAAATTTTAGAGATACATCAGAAGAAAGATCGTCTAGCAGAACCACCTCAAAATCAAGGTTTAAAAGTGATACTTGGCCAACATGCCACCAAAAAAGAGAAATTCTACACAAAATAAGCCTCCAAACAATCCTACTTGGACTCTTGATGAAGGTGAAGAAATGTGTAGGGACATAAATTATTTACAAAAGAAGACATTAACAAAAGATGAACTACAAGGGATGATGGATGGTTTAAAGAGAGAGATCATGGAAAAATTGAAAAATTACCTAATAGAGATGACACCTTAAAGTGAAAATGTATCCCATGAAATTCATAATGAGCACACAAGGAAGATGAATCAAGAATGGATAAAGTCCAACTTTGGGTTGAAGACCAACCACTTTCCTAAGATCGATATGAGGAAGTTTGATGGAAAGGACCCAATCACATGGATACTTCAGATGGAGCAATTCTTTGATCTACATGATGTGCCACATACACAAAAGGTACAAATTGCTTCTTTATATTTAGAACTCAATCAGTTTATGTGGTATCGATGGCTTTGTTCTCGCAAATCACTCGTCACTTGGACAATTTTCATGGAAGAAATGATAGCACACTATGAGGATACAAGGAACAATACCTTTTTTAGCCAATTAATAAATCTCAAGAAAAAGGATTCAGTTTCAGAGCACATTGAGAATTTCCAAAGATTGAATATAAAGGTAACAAATATTCCAGAAGAGCACTTGATTGATTTATTCATAGGAACTTTAAGGGATAGCATTCAACATGAGGTTTGCCTTTGGGAACCCAAATCATTGGAGAATGCATTTAGAGTGGCAAGAAATGTTGAAAGTAAAAATATGTCTATGGCTACTAGAAGGACCACTCCTAACATCTATTGAGAGAATAATGTTCCTTCTTCTAAAACACCTCAACCTACAAGGTTGACACCTCAACAATTGGAGGAAAGAAAAGCAAAAGGCTTATGCTTTAATTGTGACAACAAGTACAGTAAGGGACATAAGTTGGTGAGAATAAATTATTCTATATAGATTGTGAAGTGGAAAAAGAGCAAGAACAAGAACAAGAACCATTTCAAGATGAAAATGTAGAAGCGATTTCTTCTTAAGAGTTCACTCCCACGATATCGTGTAATGCATTGGCTGGAATTATCACTCCTCAAACCCTCAAGATCGAAGGATATATCAAAAAGAAAAAGGTAATAGTCCTAATTGATTCTAGTAGTACTCATAATTTCATTCACTATTAATTAGCCAAAGCTCTCAATTGTTTTGTATATCTAGTGCCAGAGTTTCAAGTAATGATTGAAGATGGTGTTATGAACATAAATATACATATAAATAGATATTCATAACATAATAATTAATTAATCAATAATAATTATTAATAATGAATGGACATGTCTCAAAGGACATGATTATTGGTAAAGGGCACCCCTGTGTGGGTATATAAACAAGCCCTCATTCTCAATTGTAAATATCTTATCTTATCTTATCTATTCATATTTTATACATTATTCCTACATGGATTATTTTGTTATATTCCAAGTATTTTGGATAATTCTTGTATGAGCGAACTTTGTTCGTCTCAGATTGTTCTTGCTGTCAAATCCTTGTTGGACTTATTGTAGTCGATAGCCCTTTATTACTTCATTAATTACTCTGAGGCATACTTGTTATCATCTAGTGCTATTATTTTTGTACTTTCCATCAATTGTTTAAGCATAGCATCATTTATTATTGCACTCATTGGGCTATCTGATTTATTCAATCTTGATTGAAGCAACATTATCATTTGAATACTTGCTTGTGCCTTCTTTTCAAGTCACCAACTCTTTAGGCTTCATCTTCCAAAACTTAAACTCAATGGTGACCAGTGAGAGGGGGATTTCTTGCATCTTTGCCTTAGTCTTTTCAACCCTTAAAAAAAAAAAAAAAAAA
>SNQJ01S0025632.1:62091-89811 GCA_010110895.2 Picea sitchensis
TTTTTTTTTTTTTTTTTGGGCTAGTGTTATGTCATATAATGCTTGAGATAACGCCCGTTGACAGTGGCGTTGAGAATTTCACCTTCTATATTTTCCAGTAGGAAAGAGTTTTTTCCTTCCAGAGCCGAGAATCTGAATGGCCCATACCAGAGGTGGTCAAATTTACCATGTTTTGTTGCTTCTTCCCTTCTTGCATCCCACCTTAACACTAAATCACCTGGGAGGAAATCTTTGTCCTTTTCTCTACAGTCGAATAATGCCTTCATGTCATCTTGGTACTTCTGCATCTTTTCATCTACTTCGACTCTATGTTGTTGAACCTCAATCAGCTGATTTATCCTCCTGGTGACATGGTTGGGTTCTTCATTTTGATCTTTCCATAACTTCATCACTGTAAGCGCTAGGTTTATAGGTAGCACAGCATCTATCCCATATACCATCTGAAAAGGCGAAATGCCGATAGACCTTTTTGTTCTTATGCGGTTCGCCCACAATACGTATTTTAAGTGTACATGCCAAGACCTTTTGTTTTCATCCAATACCTTCTTGATTATATTTACCAGGATCTTGTTAGATGACTCGGGCAATCCGTTTCCCTGGGGGTAATATGCTATGGAATGGCTGAGAACGATGTTATACTTTTGACAGAAGTTGATCATAGCCATAGATTTAAAGGCTTTGACATTGTCTGTAACTATCTTTCGAGGGAAACCAAATCTAGACAAAATATTGTCTTCTAAGAAATCGATTACCACCGAGTCTATTGCCCTTTTGGTTGGAATGGCTTCCACCCATTTAGTAAAATAATCTGTTGCGGTTAAGATCCACTTGTGTTGAGCACTGGAATGGGGATTAATCTCACCTATGAAGTCTAGACCCCATTGTTGAAATGGGGCTTCAGCTTTGACTGGAACTAAAGGCAGTGCCGGGAGCTTCTGTTTACCTACAAATAGTTGACAAGGATTGCAGGCTCGAACTTTGGCATTAACGTCCGAGAAAAGTTTTGGCTAGTAGTACCCATCCCTCAGAATTTTGTAAGTCGTAGCTCTCCAAGCGTGATGCCCCCCACAGACTCCCTCATGAAATTCGTCTATAACCCACTGAGTTTCCGATTCGACTAAACAGACTAACAGGAAACCGAGTGGATCTTTCCAATATAGTTGACTTTCGGCGATACAATATTTAACTGCATGGAGTTTTAAAGTTCTGGCTTTTGATGGTGATAGCTCATTTGGGCATTTTAGAGTTAGCAGGTATGATACTATGTCTCTGTACCAGTCTGACGATATGAACTTCTCTTCGATCTTGTTTGGACTTGTTTACTCATTCAACTCGTTTAGGTTCATGTCTTTGTCATCTTCCTGAAGGCAGTTGATACCTAGGGCTCTGAAATTCGACTCAGCTAAGAGTTTGGCCAGGCCTTGCCCTTTTATCAATTTGGTCGGTTTGACTTCCAGATCAAATTCTTGGATTTTGGTGAGCCATCGCCCTCTTTTTCCATCGATGTCTGGTTGTACCAAAATATCTTTCACAGAACTGGTAGGTATGTACGCAATTATCTTGGAGTGTAGTACATACATTTTGAATGCCTTTAATGCTTTTACCATGGCGTACGCCTATTTTTCTATTATATCATACTTCAGTTCTACGTCTCTAAGGCTCTTGCTGAAAAAAGCGATTGGTTGTTTGAAACCTTCTTCGTTCTTTTGTAGGAGCACCGTGGCAATCGTGTGTTCGGAGGCAAATGAGAAAATAAGAAAATCTTTTAGATAGTCGGGGCCCGCTAATACAGGTGCCTCACTTATGACCTTCTTAATATGTGTGAACGATGCTTTGGCATCGGTCATCCATTTTACTTCGCTATCCTTTTTCAACATACCTGTGATCAATTTTACAATCTCAGCGAAATTCGGGATAAATCTTCGTAAAAAAATTATTCTTCCTAAGAAAGATTGAATCTCTTTTACATTTCTGGGAATATTTATAGTATCTATCGCTTCAATCCTCTTAGGATCAATCCTTATTCCATCCCTAGATACGATATGACCCAAAATATTACCTTCCCGCATGGCGAAATGTGATTTCTTTGGATTTAAAGATAGACCAAACCTGCGGCATTTTTCAAAAGTCTGTTTAATATCTATCAAGTGTTCTTTGTTGGTTTTAGAGAAAACCGTCAAATCGTCAAGATAAATGACTACGAACTTATCCCTTTCACCGATGAAAGCGATGTCCATGGCGCGTTGGAACGTGGTTCCTGCATTCATCAAACCAAAAGGCATTTTATCATACATGAACGTACCCCATGGTGTGGTGAAAGCGGTTTTTTCTCTATCTTGTACATTCATGGCAATTTGATTATAACCAGAGAACATGTCAATCATAGACATTCGGTTGGCTCCAACTATGTTTTCTAACACATGGTCCATTTTGGGCAGCAGATAGTTGTCCTTGAGAGACGACTTATTTAGATTCCTGAAATCCACACACAGCCTGATTTCCCCACTCTTTTTCCTGACCGGGACCAGGTTTGCTACCCAGTCTGAATATCTCAGAGGTACTATCATTTTCACGTCTAAAAGTTTCTTAACTTATTTTTCGATCGCAGGTAAAAAAATGGGGTTGATCTGTCTAAGCTTTTGCTTAAATGGTTTGACCCCAAGCTTTAGAGGTATCTTGTGATCAATTATGAAAGTGTCGTAAGTCCTTAACTCATCATAAGACCAGGCGAAAACATCCTTATACTATCTGAGTAGGTCTTTATATTTACTTTTTAATTCGGGAGGGAGGAACTTGGATATTTTGACCATCCTGGATTCTTCTTTGGTTCCTATATCACAGTCCTCCACTTATTCTGGTTGGGGTTGTAAGGTGGATTTTACAGGTATGTCGTTTTGATCAAAAAGTATTTCTAAAGGAATCAATCCTTTCGGAATCTGGTTGTTTTTAAGGACCAGCATGCGATGATCTGAAATTTTGTCTCGGAAAGCTTTAGGATCCTCCCCTTCTTGCATGATCTATATCGAGTCATTTTGATTTTCTTGGTCTGCATGAGTTTCAGAGAATTCGCCTACTGCTTCAAGAAACTTCTTAATTTGTTCATCATCCTCAAAGACCTGCCAGTGATGGATATTGTCTGGTATAGATGGTCAGTGTTTGATTTCTATGTGATACTTCAATTTGAAAGTCGTGAGAGGAGAGAAGGTTGAAGTTTCTTTAGCCAATGCATCAGCATGTAAGTTCTATGCGCGTGGGATGAAGTGGACATTTACAGACGAGAAAAAGTTTTCCATTAGATCCCAGGCACAATTCCTGTATGATCTTAATCTGGGATGCTTGGCTTGGTACTGTCGATTTATCTGTTTGACTATTAACTCTGCATCTCCGTATACCTCTAAGTTATTTATTTTTAACTTCTTGGCAACCTCTAATCCTAAGACCAATGCTTCGTATTCACAAACGTTGTTAGTATAATCTATATCCCACTGCAGTCTGTAAGAAAAAGGAACAACGAACTTTCCTTCGGGAGCCACTAACAACACTCCTGCACCAGCCCCTTCACAAGATGAGGCACCGTCAAAATACATTTTCCAGACACCGGTGCTACACAGATCCTCTGTCATGTAACTTGACTCTTCCTGCTCTATATCATTTTCCTCCGGACAACCATCTAAACCATCATCAAAAGATAAGATACAATTTCCTAAATCTTGATCCGCAATATAAATAGGGAAATTGTTCGGGTTTTGAGGGTCGCTTACCGTATATGCTAATCTCGTTTCTTTGTACAACCGAGTAAATTGACCACCAAACATAGGAATTGTGGCGAACGTCATATCCAATTGAAGAGAACCCCCCAGCTTGGCTCCCCATGACCTAGACAACAGTAAGCCATACTTAGGGGGAATATCTGCAATAACCACATCCATCGGGATACTCTTAACTATGACCTGTGCCAGGGTAACTACTAAGTCCTTTATCATTACCATACACTTAACCCTTCTCGAGTCAAAAGAGTAAAGGTCTCCATAAGGTCTGGTGATCTGAAGACCCAATTTTTCCATGATAATATTAGGCATAACGTTATGGGAGGCTCTGGAATCTAACATGCAATTATGTAGAAATTGGTCATATACATTTAAAGTGATATAAAAGGGAGCAATAGTGTCTTTGGCCCCTTCAAAATGTGGACCAAAAGTCATGTTAGGTTTGTCATCTTCCAAGTTTAAAACGTCCGACTGGCTTTCTAGCTCTGAGACACCCATCACTTTGGTAATCTGCTTCTGATAAACGGGGTTTTTTGCTAATTCTACTAGAGGGATTGGTATCTTAATTTTATTTATCTCATTTTCAAAACTGAAGCTCCGCTCACCTTATCTGTTTCTTTAGTTGAGACTTCGAAATCCTTCTTTTCCGACTTATTCGTCTGGACCGCTTTATTACTCATGGTCTTAGTTGAAGGCGTAATTTTGTTAGTCATTTCAGTTCCTTCTTCTTGGGTCTCAACTTTTTCCATTTCGGGCTCTTGTGTGCTTACTACTTTAATTTTGTTGTTCGGTAATAAGATCTCTTCCAGAGTAGGCTCATAAGTTTGACCTCTTTGGAGAATTTTCTTGGGTTGAGTAGTTGAGATGGGCTTACTCTTAGATCTTAAGTTGTACTTAGGTTGGATTTCAGCCATTATCATTTCAGTTTTTTGTTGAGAGCCACAAAGGTCAATATGATCACTTTCTTCACCCTTAACTGACAGTTGTTGAGTGCTTAGAGACTTCTCATAATCTTCTCTAGTTAGATACGGTTGTGTACAGTCATCACCGAAGTTCGTGACATCATTATCCGAATCTCCGAAATCTTGGAGATCATTCGCTCCTATAAAATTTTCGCTCTTTAAGGGAGCTTGTATTTTTTTATCTTCATTTTTTATTTGTCTTTGCTGGTTCGGGGGGTTGGGGTTCCTCTTGAAATCCTTTTTGGGGAAAGAATCAATGTTGGCCTGTTCGAGCTCCATTCTGGATATTTTATTAGACAGTTCTTTAATTACTCTAGCCATATCGTCTACCCTATCATATGTGGATCTATTAGACCCTGACGGACCTTCTTGTTCTCTAAAGCGTTTAGTCTCTCAGTTTCTCGTTTCTATTTTAGATTTAATCTTACCAGAAGCCATCATATTCGACTCAATTTCTACAGCGTCATCCTGCATTCGGTTTAGAGTGGCTCCTCTTCTCTCTCACAAAAGGAGTGCAAAATCTAGTTTGAAATCCCCTGCGAAGGTTACTTTGGCCGCGGGTTGGGACGGTTTAACCTCGGCTGGGATTTTGTTATACATCTTCTTGAATCTTTGAATGAATTCCATGACTGTTTCTGAACTCTTTTTTCTTAAAGACCCAAATTCGGTTAAATAATATAGGTGGTCTTTTCTTTCACCCCATTGTCTGAGGAAAGCATCTTCTAAGGCATCATAAGACAAGATAGATGTTGTAGGTAGACTCCGAAACCAAGTTCGGACCTGGCCTTTGAATGTTTGAACAAGAAGCCTCAAATATACGTCTGCATGCTTGATACCTAGGATGTCTGCGAATTGATCAAAGAAATTAATGTGTTCGGCCGCGGTCAGATCCCCTTCCCCAGTGAATTTTGGCAAATTATTTATGTAATTTTTGGGAAGGTCGTGTAGAGGAACGGGCAAAACCAAGGGAGCATATCTTGCTGCAAATTTCGCAAACACTCTGGGAGGGGGGGCAGGCCCTTGGCCTCCAGCTCCTCCTACAGAAGCTCCTCCTCCTCCTCCTCTAATAAACCCTCCACCTCCTCCTCCGGCGGCTGCCATCGTTATTAATGGAAAGTCGTAAAGGGGGTTTCGGAAAATTAAAAGTGGATCTTTATTTTCTTCGTGAAGAGGAAAATCAGATGACGAATGATAAGGAACGTGAGGGCTTGGTTCCTCAGATTTGCAAGAGACAAAATCAGGAGAACCGACGGGTGTGGAAACCGAATGTGTAACACACTCTTCGGGATTAGGCGATGTCGGGAAATTTAACTAAAGAAAAGACGGTATGTCAATTGCTGACGAACTTTCAATAGGGCCTTTTCCTTTGTGTACTAAGGGGACTGTCGGATGAATCTCACTCCTAACTTTGGATCAGTTTGACGTTGAATCTTTAGTATCAAAGAGAGGACTGCGTGAAGTTGAGGGTTCAGAAGAACTCTTAGTCTTCAATTGTGGGGGTTTAAGTTTGTAGACTGCAGCGGTTGGCTTAAGAGAGCCTCTCGCCTTTAGAATCTTCTTGGGATCAATAACGGATGTAATTTGCTTACCATCCGGGTTTTGTCTGGTATTCCTTCAAACGGATGCCAGTTTATTATTTGTGGAGTCGCCAAGTGAAAGATTGGAAAGCCTTAAAAAGGTGTGTACTCTTTGTTCACTATCAAAGGGTAACACTTTCAATAAATAAAAAAATGTCATTTTCTTAGTGAAAAAGATTTCGTAACTTCGGTCCCCGACAACGGCACCAAAAAGATGTTGTTCCAGAGTCTGTACTTAAGGCTTAGAAGTGCAGTGTCTAGGAATCCGAAAGTGGGTAAAGGGTAGAGAAGAGAGAAACGTCAACCTTCGACACGGGAAACTAGGGAAGATTTATGCATTGGCGTTGTCTAGCTTCCAACTGTTCCTGGATGTTTATGTCCTGTTTAATCGCCGCCCATGAACGCTCGAGTTCAACCCGGGTAGTGGTTGTTTTAAGAATGGTATCGAAAAGGTTTAAAGCAATGTGCGTTTGATTTGATAATCCGGGTTCGATATTGGGTTGTGTTGGTACAGGGACAGTCATGGAGGAACAGTAAAAATAAGAAAACTTCAGAGGGAAATTAAGTGTTGTCTCAATTCGGTCATATAAAAGAGAGTTTACGGTTTCAGGAATAAAACGAGATGCAAATCAAAGGCTCATTCCCATAACTGAGTTATATTTTAATAAAATGTATGAGGTGGGAAAAAACATTTAGTTGTCTATCGAGTAAGGCTCCTATCAAGGGAGAATCTCACATATAAACAGAAGAAGAAAAGATGTAAGGAAATAACCCGATGAAGCATAAAATATATTATAGAATTCTGAAAGTGTTGACTGGTCTTACACTTGCTGATAGTTGGTACAGAGGAAAAATAGTAAACAATATAGAAAACCAAAATTCATTCGCTATAGTAGAGGTTGTAATAAATTACAACGAAGCATTCATCAGTTATGAATATGAAATGAAATGAAATATAAGATACAAGAAAACAAACTCATAACACAGTCGTGACGGAATTGAGAATCTTTAGATTTGCTTTGTATTAACTCTCAAAATGTAAAAACTCTGTTACAATCGACACAAAAAGGTCCAGCCATTTTTCTTTCTTTCTATGGTATATTTATACAGTTTTACAATAAGATGGAATCTCAATCATTGCAAAATTTTCAGTTATGATAGGGAGGAGAGCAATCGCTCCATTTCTTCTTCTCTGTCTTCACTTGGTGCTAGAAGTTTGTCCTCACGCGTGCTCGGTACAGGTGACACATCTTTCAACCAGCCGAGATATCAGCCTTGACAGTTCTTCTTGACAGTTGGCTTCAAAAGAGTAACAATCTCGGGCTAATTACGGAAGCATGTCTTCTATCTGTTTGTCTATGATGTCGATAGCGCTTAATTGCGCACTTGGTTTAATCATACATTTATCTATTTGGACTATGTCTTCCATAGTCACTTGTGAGATCTCGGTTGAATCTCTTTCCTCTCTTTCACTTAGATCAAGTGATATTTTTTCCATATTCATTTGAATCAATGCCTCAGCATTACCTCCGCTATCAATGCCTAGCAGATTACCATCTATAGAGCTAAAAGCCTCTTCTAAGGATTTTGTTACCCTCTTGGCTTGCAGCTTGCCTTCCGAGATGTTGCGCTCCCATTCTTTCAATAGAATGTTTCCTCTGGTCTGCTACGAAATGGTGAACCTGGGAGTACTTCCTGAATCCCTGTTGTGTGTGGCTATCACAGCCTCTTGAAAGGCGACCCGTGTTGCTCCAGCTTCTCTTTCCCTAACGGATAAATTCTCCAGAACTTGATTAACCAACAAACAGTTGTCCTGAATCACCTCTACCTTGGCGAGTAAATTTCGTTGGGTCGCAGAGACTCTGCTCCGAATCTCCATTGCCTGGGATTGGAACATCCCGATATTTATCACTTTGCTCTCGGCGATTTCCATCCTAACCTATAGTTGTTCGATCAAATCTTTTTGCTGGCTCGCTTGCATATGACCATCTCGAACCACCAGATGTGCTTGTTCAAGCTTAGTCTTGAGCAGCTCTATCTCACCTTTATCGGCCAACCTTGCTTGCTCTATACCTACACTCGCTTGGTCTTTGGCAGTCTCCGTTGTTGCGGCTAGTTTGGCTTCTAGGGTCTTGATGAGGTGATTTTTTCATTTAAGCTAGTTTTTCAAAACCCCGACTGAAAATTGGTTCGTTGTGGCATATGCACCTAATGTCCCAGCTATTTCTGTTGTGAACTGTTAAGTTTTCTTGTCCTTCCCATCAGTCATAACTTTGTATTTCTTGACTGTCGATTCCCCTTCCTGGTACAATTCTCTCTTTACCATTTCCTTTCTCTTCTTATCAAAGAAGAACTCATTTGGAGGGAGCTCTTCCACCCTTATAGGCCTCAACTCTTCATTGAAAATCCACCCTGCGCCAATATTTCCCTGAGTTGACTGCAAGGGAGTAACTGATGTGATAGGATCCCTGATTTGTTTCACTCATTGTCCCGGAGTAGTAACCAGACTCTGCTTCTTCGGCGGGTCGGGAGTCTTTATCTCTGCTTTCGGACTTTTAGTTTGTTCTCCCTCATCCTGGTGTTTTTCCTGATCGGGAGTCGCATACTTGGAGCCTTCGGCGTCTTTTTGTTTCACCTCCGCTGTACTCAGACTCTCACCCCGTAATACTGCGGGAAGACAACTACGTCTATGTTCTTGGAATTTCAGAACATCGGCCCTCTCTTCAGGTGCCAATGTTTGTATCCGAGCTAAAATCTTGGCATAAGATCGTGCGCCTCGGAAAATGTCATCCGAGGGCGAATTTTCGTGCTCAAATCTCTTGAGCCCGCAACTGGCCAAATGATTACTCATGACCCTTTGTGGATCGTGCTTCTTGTACTCAATAAGGACCAACTTTAGGTCTTCCAGGGCTGTTGCCTCAGCTTTAGCATGCCCGAAATCTAATAAATAATATGAATCTAAATGAACAGGAAAAGGTGGCCATACATTTTTTGAGTATCCCTTAAGCTCCTTGCTTATACCACCGATCACTGTTTGTCTAGCAACCTCACGACAAGCCATCTTGTCAGGAATGAACAATGGCAATGCATGCGGGGGAACAGAAGCCCCAAAAACTCTGAGATATGAGAATTCGGCTTCTACATACCAGTCAGCTATGCTGCTCAAATTTGTCACTATACTATCTGAGATCCTGGGTGGCGGGTGGCTGAAAATAGTGACATGCAGCGGTACCATCACCTAGTTGAAGATTTCATATGTGAAATTTGTTGCTTTGTTTTCCCACAATTTCGCATCATAGACGTGGATGGGCTCATCCTCTGCCGGAGTCCAACTCCAGCTCATTAAGGGAAATGGTATTAGAAATCATACATCGTCCATAATGTATGCAGACATAAAAAATGAAGAAATTTTTCTGCTCTCTTTCTGCGCCCGATACTTTGTAACTCGACTGGTCAAGCTATTGGACAGCATTTTCGCCCAGTCGAAAGAACAGCCTTCGGCGACTCGAAATATTAGAGGCACCCATTGAACAAAGAAATGTGAGGTGTCCTCTCTCCCGTATAATCTGCATGTCATCATAGCTACATACTTGTACTGCGGTTCTAAGGAAGCTATTGAATATATACCATGGTTGTCTGCCCTGAACTTTGCAGGGTGCGAAACCCAATCTTTTATTAAGCTAGACATGGTTTTATCATACTGCACACATTCCTTCTATTTGAACTCGTCCAAGAATTTGGCACCATATGTAAAGTAGGACATTGTGGGCAACTTATACATGGCTTGCAGATGTTCAGGCCTGAAAGTCTCGATGGTGACCTTCTGCTCATTCATGATGGTTCTGGTTGGTATGTCCACATTGTCTAATGCCCATCGGACCATATCATAATATGGCAGTAGTTGTGGCCTGGCTGCTACTTTATGCATTCCCGATTGAATGACGATCTTATACTTGGTGGTTATGTTGTCTTTTTCATTGTCGCTGGAATCATCAGAATATTCCACTAATTCGGCCTGCAAAACATCAGAAACGAACGACCAGTTCGGGACCGAGTCGACACTTCGAGGTGAAGTATCAGCGACGTTTTCAAAACCTTGTCCCGAAACCTCAACGGTGGCTCTTCTGCGATAAAAATACGTATACATACAGAAGTTAGCTCGCCGAGAAAATGTGCTCTTTGTAATATAGAAATGAATTTGTTATAACGAATAGCAGCTCTATATATATTCGAAAACTCGGTACTTTTTAGAACGGATCTGTCAAATCATGTTTAGAAATAAATTTAGCAATAAAAACCCAATATTTATTCGTCGATTTGCCTTACTTCATAATTAATGCCATAATTTTTGGCGGTTTGAAATGTCTGTTGGCGTATGGAAGAAATAAGGCTACCTCGTAAATCATGCAAGCATCAAAACACGGGATATATTGATTTAGCTTAATTAATCCGATTTTACCAACGTTAATTAATCTTTCGGTACTCGTTGTATTGAGAATTATGCTTTAACCTTTTGAACTTCTAACCTATGAAACTGCGATGATTAATTTTGGTCAATAAAAACATAATTGTGATTAGGCACTTAATTAATTACGTAATTATTTATATTCGCCATATCGCGACTCGGAACTCTGAAGGTAAGTTTTCGGGAAGTTTGCACGCCGAGCTGCGAAATTGCGAGATCACGATAATACGTTTTAATTAAAAGGGAAGATAAACTCAGATTAAGTCTTTAATTAATTATGTTCATATCCTTATCGTGACTTCGTGAGTCGGGGCTTAGACAATGTAACTTTTTAAAGATAAAACGTTGAGTGGCGAATTGTCGACATAACTTAACCATGGCTTAGCTTTTACCCTTAACCTTGACACGGGTTACTAAAATAAGGAGCTCGTAGTTTCGGCTATCGAGGTTATGACAATAAAATTTTGGATTTAGTGAACGCTGAGGCGCGAAAGCCTGATGACGTTTAATCATGATTTAGGAAAATTTTACTCCTGTTATTGCTCTGGGTGAAAATTTAAAGCGATTCCGTCGTCTCGTCTCTCGGGACTTGTGAACTATGTGATCTATATCATCCATCATACGAAATCCTGAGGTAGAACAAAAGGGGGAAAGATTTCTTGCCGAAAGGTAGAACTCGTCTCGCGAGTACGATAATCATCGTTGCTTGCGTGATAAGACTTCAGAGATTTTGAAACCACAGACGGAAAATATGAAAACCATCCTTCGATTTTGAGCATTAAGACATGAGATTTGAGACGGGCTAGAAAAAACAAAGGCGGCTCCAAAACCAACTGTGCTGATAAATTAAATATACAAACCGGGTGGGGGAATATAATATTAGACTTGAAAACGATGGCTTGGTAGCAATGGGCCTTTCTACCCTCCCTATTTCTACTTTTTCCATTTTCTATTATCCCTTTTGTTTTCTAATTCATCTACTTAGTGTTCTTTCCGAAGATGCCTTGGTGCATCAGTTGGCGGACTAACGGTTTCACATCTATGGTCGCGCTTCTACCTTATTCCATAGTTACCCACTTTTAGATTACGGGTGTTGGGCTAGCAGGTTCAAGATTTCTCCCCTAGCTTCCGGGGGTCCGTGATATACAGAATGGTCGTGGTGCCCCACCTTCACACCATGTTTATTGTTAAACATTTTTCCAGTGAAAAAAATCAGATGCATACAATTTTATGGTTATTTAGTCCTTCTGATGGACAGTATACGATGCATATGTTTGTTTATTCCTGATGTTCATCTGCACATGCTTGCATCAGAAAAATTTGGACTAGTGACATGAGCATGAGCAGCCAGTCATCCCAGACATCAGCAGACCGACAAGGCCAAAGGTAAAGATGCATACACTCTTCTCTTACTATGTTTACCAAACAAATATCCTTGGCTATATATTCATCTATGGCATGGTGAATATGTTGATGTCATCTGCAATACATGGTCTGCAGTTCGCAAGAAGTATCAACAAGTACAAGTGAGATGTCGAACGTGCTGCATGTTCCACAGACTAAGAGGTGTGGTTGCAAAACTCTGTCTCCATAGTTCATCAAAGCTATGTGTGTACTTATAGATTTATGCCAGTGAAAGCAGAATACAAAAAAAAAAAAATGCACACTACCATTCACTTTAGTTTTCCTGTTCAAAAATTGTCACTAGGTCTAGAGTTGTAACATCCAAAGTACTATCAATAGAGGGCTTGTACAGTCGTCGAACTGGACAAGTGTTTGTCGGGGACATAATGGTCGTCTATAGCACCTACTTGGACAAGGAAAACAAAACTAGATCCATTATGCGTGCTAACATGACAGACAAGGAGGCCATGATGACAGTGACACTGATTATTCCTCCACAACTTGTCCAGAAACATGTAGAAAAGATATTTTTGGGTAATGGGATATTCATTGCAAATTTTAATATATTGTCCAAAACAGTATATGACCATGGTGATTGTGATCGAATTATTTCTCTCAACGAAACAAGTATTGTGGGAAAAAATCTCATTGTTTGATCAAAATATCATTTTGTCCCAGACTCGACTATTAGCTAGCCTGCACAGAGCATTGATATTTACCCAATCAGAACAATTGGCACAGCTGTCACACTGGCGAGAAAACTTGGCTCACAACACATTCTCCATATAAAATATGGAGAGTCGGACAACGACAAGGCATTGGTACCGCTTTTCATATTCAGTTGTGTCCTTTGCTTTTGCAAGTGCATGTATCTCGGGTAAGTTACACAAATATTGCACTGTTCCATGTTGCAGCTGCAATTGTTCGATACGTATTCAAATTTGTTTTCATCAATGGAGCATTAATTGCATAAAGGGAAGATTCCACTTATGCTCTTCAAAAATATAACAAAGAAAAGGAATGTTAGAGAAAGGATCTTTCGGACAACGCATGCAACGTTTGTAACAGGGTTGCGAGCAGATATAGTACAGGATCTGAAGAAACTAGCTAGTTCTACAACTATTGTGCGTATACATCCACAAAATCATCCTCACTTTGCTTATACAAATAGCCTTCAACAAATTTTTGCAGACTATTTTATTTTTTTAAGGGGAGGGGGGGTGTAGTTGTGTATCATATTGTTCAATGTATTAATTCCTATGCTCGCGTTCCCAAGTTGAAGGTGTTTTAGTTGCAGCCAATGTGTACTCAACCCCCTTTGAACCTGTATGTGAGAAATGCAACTCTCCTGCTTCTGCCTCCGCTTTGATAAGTGATGATACGATTGATTGTCTACGATGCGGTGAAAAATGTCAATATATATATGGAAATTGCATCAATTCTACCATCTAAACTGTGGGAAACACAACCATGCATTGTACGGTTAGGAAGCCTCTGTTACAAAATGTGCTTCCTAAGTTGGCAGAATTGTCGTATGAAACGTATCTACAAAAAAGTCAAGCAGTGTCTACATGTCGCGGGACCTTCGGATACACAACAAATTCACCTTAAATGAGGACAATGCAATTTTTCACATCGGCTGAAGAAGGGAAAAAAATATATATATCAAACTTTGGCAGGAAACGAAAATACCTCATGTGTCTCTGTAATATTTCTTCAACATCCAGATGAATGTTCGTCGGACTCGGCTACTTGGGATTGCATGCGCATAGGATTGTTCGGTCCAAAAAATGGGAAGCATGGCAGCAAACCCCATATATCCCATGGCCCTGATTATTTTCTACTGGGAACATATACCATATGCAAGAGAAAATGAATGCGACGACGTATTTTCTTTGTATATCAAATTGTTTGATGCAAAGGTCGATGCGTCCTGCTCTATGGAACCTTGTGGGAACTTGCTTGCGGCCTATTTGAAGTTTAGTTGGTTCTTGGTTGTGTGCTTTGTCTGTCAATTTGTATATTGTGGAACTCCGACTATTGTTTGGAGGACATGAAACAATAGAATTGAATTTTTTATCCAGCTAGCCCGCAAATCCGCCTAATAATTTCTATGGCGTTGTGACACAAATGTAGTATGTGGCTTGTTTTAGCATTTTTAGTTAATCGATGAACTTGGTAAAATTAATCTCCTGGAATAATTTGAAATCAATGAATATATACTGTTTGAAGTGCAATTGTGTTATCATATCAACAAGAGGCCCTTAAAATTCAAATTGGTCGGTGTTTTAGCATTTTTTGCTTAATCGATGGACTTGGTAAAATTAATCTCCTGGAACAATTTGAAATCAACGAATATATACTGTGTGAAGTGCAATTGTACTATCATATCAACAAGAGACCCTTAAAATTCAAATTGGTCGTTGTTATGCTTGCGATCATAGAATTTTAAAAAACTTTCTTTTGTTTCCTTCATTTTTTTTTAAATAAGCGATTTAACATCCTTTGATAATTTTATGTAATTCAATTGTACAATATCAATATTTAATATTAATAATTTAGTATTTGAAAATAATGTTTTTAGATAATGTTAGATAAGATGACCATCCATAAACAATCACAATCTTGAGCCCGCCAGTCCTGGAGTCCTTCTGTCAATTTTTATGTTGTGGAAGTTCGAGTGTTGTTTGCAGGACACGGAACAATAAAAGTGCAATGTTGAGCTAGAGAGCCCACAAGTTTGCCTGTCAATTTGTATATCGCGGAACTCTAGGTGCTATTTGTAGGACATGAAACAATAGAGGCTCAATTTTGAGCTCGTCAGCCCAAGAACCCACGATCCAAAAAGTGGCTAAGTATGGAATGAAGGATCCGTACATGCTCTATAAAATCTCATGTCCATACTTTATAAAAGTACATGTTTACTATGTATTGCTCGTTGGTCGTTGTTATGCTTGTGGTGATAGAATTTTAAAAAACTTTATTTTGTTTCCTTCATTTTTTTAAAAATAAGTGATTTAACATCCTTTGATAATTTTATGTAATTCAATTGTACAATATCAATATTTAATATTAATAATTTAGTATTTGAAAATAATGTTCTTAGATAATGTTAGATAGGATGATCATCCGTAAACATTCGCAATCTTGAGCCCGCCAGTCCTGGAGTCCTTCTGTCAATTTGTATGTCGTGGAAATCCGAATGTTGTTTGGAGGACACGGGACAATAGAAGTGCAATGTTGAGCCAGAGAGCCCGCAAGTCCGCCTGTCAATTTGTATATCGCGGAACTCTAGGTGCTATTTGTAGGACACAGAACAATAGAGGCTCAATTTTGAGCTCGCCAGCCCGAGAACCCGCGATCCAAAAAGTGGCTAAGTATGGAATGAAGGATTTGTCCATGCTCTATAAAATCTCATGTCCATACTTTATAAAAATACATGTTTACTATGTATTGCTCGTTTCTAAAAAAAATTCTAGGTGTGGAAGTTGGCGGATGCACGTGTTCAGATTTCCACTTACTTTTATATCACTAGCCCGACCAAATTGTACAAACTTTATTGTCTAATTAAATTGTGCAATATCAATATTTAATATTAATCATTTAGTATTGAAAATAATGTTTTTAGATCATGTTAGATAGTTGATAGGGATTACCATCCGTAAACAATGGAAATCTTGAACCCGCTAGCCCTGGAGTCTTTTTGTCAATTTGTATATCGTGGAACTCCGAGTGTTGTTTGGAGGACACAGAACAATAGAAGTGCAATCTTGAGCCAGCCAACCCGCAGGTCCGCTTGTCAATTTGTATATCGCGGAATTGTGGGTGCTATATGTAGGGCGCTGAACAATAGAGGCCCAATTTTCAACCCACCATCTCGAGAACCCGCGATCCAAAAAGTGGCCAAGTATGGAATGCGAGATCTATACATGATCTATAAAAATTTCATGTCCATACTCTATAAGAGTACATACTTAGTATGTATTACTCGTTTTTCGGAAAACTTCTAGGTGCAGAAGTTGGCGGATTCGCGACTTCATATTTCACTTACTTTTATATCACCAGCCCGACCGACCGCTTCCCCGTTTGATATTGTAATAAACGAATATAAACTGGCCCAAGTCCAATTAAGCTATCACATCAACACAAGGCCCTTAAAATTCAAATAGCCTACAAGTCTACTTGTCAATTTGAATATCGTGGAAATGTGGGTGCTATTTGTAGGGCACAGAACAACAGAGGCCCGATTTTGAACCTGTCAGCCTGAGAACCTGCGATCCAAATAGTGGCTAAGTATGGAATGAGGGATTCGTACATGCTCTATAAAATCTGATGACCATGGTTTTTAGAAGTACATATTTAGTATGTATTACTCGTTTTCTCCTAATGTTGTTTGGAAGACATGAAACAATAGAAGTGCAATGTTGAGTGAGCCAGTCTGCAAGTTCGCCTGTCAATTTGTATATTGTGGGACTTTGGGTGCTATTTGTAGGATACATAGCAATAGAGGCCCAGTTTTGAGCCTGCCAGACCGAGAACCCGTGATCCAAAAAGTGGCCAAGTATGGAATGTGGGATCCGTACAAGCTCTATAAAAACCACATGTCCATACCTTATAAGAGTACATACTTAGTATGTATTACTCGTTTTTCGAAAAAATTCTAACTATGGGAGTTGGCGGATTCACGACTTTAGATTTAAATTACTTTTATATCACCAGCCCGACTGATCACTTCTCTGTTTGATATTGTAAGAAATGAATATAAATTGGCCCAAGTCCAATTGTGCTATTACATCAACAGGAGGCCTTTAAAATTCAAATAGTCCGCAAGTCCGCTTGTCAATTTGTATATCGCGGAACTCTGGGTGCTATTTGTAGGGCACAGAACAACAAAGGCCCAATTTTGAGCCTGCCAACTTGAGAACCCACGATCCAAAAAGTGGCTAAGTATGGAATGATGGTTGCGTACATGCTCTATAAAATCTCATTCCCATACTTTATAAAAGTACATATTTGGTATGTACAACTCGTTTCTTGGGAAATTTTCTAGGTGTGGAACTTGACGGATACATGTGTTCAGATTTCCACCCATTTTTATATTAGCAGCCCGACCGACCTCTTGCCCATTTCATATTATACAAAAATTTTGCAACACAAGTTTTCGAATACGCGGGTTTTTCGTTGAAATAAGATATTTCACATCCTTTTATAATTTTATGTAATTAAATTGTACAATATCAATATTTAATATTAATACTTTAGTATTGAAAATAATGTTTTTTAGATAGTGTTAGATAGTTGATAGGGATCACCATCCATAAACAATCGCAAGCTTGAGCCCGCCAGCCCTGGAGTCCATCTGTCAATTTGTATATGGCACAGAACAATAGAAATGCAATGTTGAGCGAGCCAACCTGCAAGTCCGCCTGTCAATTTGTATATCGCGGAACTCTTGGGTGCTATTGTAGCTCACGAAACAATAGAGGCCCAATTTTGAGCCCGTCGGCCCGAGGAAAATTTCTTGGTAAGGAAGTTGGCGGATTCACGTATTCAGATTTCACTTACTTTTATGACACCAGCCCGACCGACTGGCCGCTTCCCCGTTTCATATTGTACAAACCTTCTTGTCTAATTAAATTGTACAATATCAATATTTAATATTAATAATTTAGTATTGAAAATAATGTTTTTAGATAATGTTAAATAGTTAATAGGGATTAGCATCTGTAAACAATCTCACTCTTGAGGCCCCTGGCCATGGAGTTCATCTGACAATTTGTATATCGCAGAACTCCGAGTGTTGTTTGTATGACACGAAACAAAAGGAGTGCAATGTTGACCGAGCTAGCTCGTAGGTCTGCAGGCCAATTTGTATATCGCGAAATTCTGGATGCTATTTGTAGGCCACGAAACAATAGATGCCCAATTTAGAGATCGTCAGTCTGAGAACCCGCGATCCAAAAAGTGGCTAAGTATGGACTGCGGGATCCATACATTCTCTATAACATCTCATATTCATACTTTATAGTACATATTTAATGTGTATTAGTCATTTTTCGGAAAATTTATAGTTTCTCTTTTCTCTCTGCTTTCCCTTTCTTTACTTACTCGTTTTTCAGAAAATGTCTAGGTGCGGGATTTGGCAGATTCGCGTCTTCATATTTCCATTGTTAATTTTATATCACCAGCCCGACCGACCCTTTCCCCGTTTCATATTGAACAAAAATTTTGAATCGCGGGTTCCTACATAGGCGGGTCTAACATTGAGTTTCCATTGTTCTGTCGCGTGCAACTAGCACCCGAACTTCCACGATTTACAAATTAACAAACAAACCCCCCTTCATCTCATATGCTTTTTCTTTCTGTTTGCTTGTTCCTTTTTCCCAATGTCTCATGCTTTTATATACAGAACCTAAAGTTCAACAATATACAAATTTCCCTCTCCCCATGGCGCTTCCGTTGTTCCCCTATGCACAAATAACAGCCAAAATTCTGCGACATACAAATTGACGGCCGATATCTGTCACTGAGATGCAATATGACAATCAACCCTTCACGTCTCCTAGGTATATCTTCAGACCTTTTTCTTTTGTAACCCGCCCAACTGCTTTCCATACTTGGGTATTTCTTGGAATCGATTTCGGGCGTTGGTGGGTGCACGAAATGTACAATGCTTCATCGCAATTCGCCATCACTGCTACCTTCGTACTTGTTTCCAGATATGCAATAATTAAGCTTTAATGCTAGTAGTTCATCCTGCAGGAACCGTTAAGATTGTCATTAATGTCCGAAAGTCGGGAGAATATTTGTCATTGCTACGAATTAAACTAAGATTTGCGCAGAAGTATGTTATCATTTCCAAGTATTCATTTCAAACATGATGCAATCTGTTTTTGTGCGTCGACGGGTTGGCGCCTTTAAGAAATTTCTGATTCTTAATCTATCTTCGTCGTCGCCATCACCTTCACACTTTTTTCTAAATATGCATTGAGTGAGATGTAATGGTAACAAATCATTCTGCACAAACCTTAGAGATTGTCATTGATCAGCGAAACGCTCGAGGAGATATTCCATTGATACGCATTAAACCATAATTTGCGGAGGGTTATATTATCCCTCCCCAATTTTCATTTCAAACATCATCTCGAGCAAACGGAAATTTTTCGTTAACTGGTGGCAGCAGTTATGTCCAGATACAGTAAACATATTCGGGCATAATGGCCAGAGGTTCCACTATTCCAGGACATATTCTTACTACTCATCTTCCTCCGTCCAGGAGCAAAAACGGAGATGGTCCCTTGGTACACCGAGAGATATATTTCAGGCCAAATAATTCCAAGTCAACCATGCCTACTCAGAGAACTTGCCCAGTTGCATTGATGGTTGGCGCAAAGGTTGATGTCATAGATTACGAGCCAGAAGAAGATGATATGATGGGTGATGATACAACAAAGGACAATGGCAATGGAGAGACTCTTCCCACTCCTGTGCCCAAATTGAAATCAACCATAAGGGGAGGAACTTCCTGGCTCAGTGATGGCGGTCCTGACAACACCAAAAGGAGTTTCAGAAAAGAAACCGACGTTGAACGCAATAGCCGCTTTGCAATGCGAAAGTAGGAATTCCAGAGTTCGAAATTAGTCTATTCTGGGCTGAAGAGTTTCAGTGTAAAGAAATGATATGTTGATGCTCCTAGAGATATATTTCAAGCCAAAACATTATTCACCTGCGGGAATACTGTCATGTTCTCTTGATATACAATTAACATCTTCAGGCACTAGGTCTAGAACTCTCATTGCTGCAAGGCATTTTTCTACTAGTCATCTCCTTCCACCCAGAATGGACTAATTTGGGCCTCTGAAATTGCACGTGCAATATGTGTCCCTGAATTTTTTTTTACTATGCAGAGGCGGTTTCTAGTTGTGTCCTAAGTTTTAGATAAGGGCTATTCCATTTGCCCTGCAACATTTTTCGTCTTCTTCCTCACGGGAAGCTTTTGAAAACTACCAATTTCACCACAGGATGATTCATCCAGGAGAAAACTGCAAGGATCCTGCATATTGCAGATCCCGTGCCTGTGTTTGTGGTGGATACGTTCAATGTTTTGGCTCGAAGAACTGGGTTCAATTTCTAAGGATAGATGTACAATACTCGATGTTTTTTTTATTTATTTATTGGATTTTCTATTAAAAAAAAATTCCTTGGGGTCTTTGTTGTTGCTTCTTTTCTGAATTTAACGCTTGTTCTCATTGGCATGGTTCGGTGCTCTCATATTTTATTGATATTGTGTTTACCTCATGAAGCAAGAACCCTCTCTGACACAAGACCAGGCCGATGGTGGTGGAGGTTGTTGTTGCTGACAGGATATGGATGCTGGAAGAGAGAAAAGGTGGGCCCTCCAAGGCAATGATGAAGTCAATCCTGCTCTCGGTACTCCATGTCTAGGACCTGTGGGCCTCGAGACATGATCTCCTAGTTATCCCTGAAAGTAGGGGATAACATCTGGCTCCAACTCGGGGACATGTGCTCACCGTAGAGCGCATGAGAACCTCAACATCTATGGCATAACCTGCTGACATGCTTGATCTCAAGTAGAAGCATCAGTAACAAAAATGGGGCGGTAATGCCACCCCAACACACACATATATATATATGGACTGAAAAAGCAATTAATAGTGTAAAGCAAACTACTTACCTGTATTTTACCTGCTGGTTGGATGTTGGGTGTAGTCAAACAACCAGTGAAGCCAATCCATCAACGTCCCACGATACTTTCCTGTGTGCTTCATCATAAACCAAAATAGTGATAATTCAAGCACAAAAATGACATGGGTTAGAATATATATCATATCATCGGAGATCACAAAGTCTAACTCATGGAGGCGGGTGGGAAGGATAAAATCGTGCCACGTCAATCTCCAATGAAAGTGTTCAATCCACTTCAAGAAGAGGTCATGAAAAGTCCAAGGTTCGGAACATCGACTCAACAGGTTTGCAAACTAGCTACCTGGGACGTCCTCACACTTTGAAGGGACTGACAAGGATCTGCCAGATGACTGGAAAACTCTCAAGGGAAAGTTGAAAAATTGAGATGACAGACTCAAATCTGTAGTTTTCAAACAACCCTTGGGTCCTCGGGTTTTCTTTAGAGAAAACTTGATACAAAAGATGTAATTCACAACCATACCTTTAATGAAACAACAAGATAAAGTAATAATAGGTGGCTAGAGAAAGATGTCATGAGAGTCCTTCTTTAGGCAAACAATGTTCTTACTCCCATCAAAATCCGAGCACATTGGTGGTTGATAATCTTCTACATAGAATGAATCCAAGTGCTCGGAGGAGTACTCATCAAAACACTCGAGGTAAGACCGAAAATCATCAGGAAAACATGGTACTAGGTCGACCTTGGGTGTTTGGGGGGCATCGGTAAATATATCATCTCCCTATGGCCACTGGTCAAAATCAAAGATAATCTGTCATGATCACTGTAAAGGTAACAGTTGGGAATTATTCTCAGTGTCATAAATGGGGTCCATACCAAAACCAATTACATCCCATTTAAGTCTTCCAACATGTATGAACTCATCAATATCAAGTTTGTTAGTATCAATATCATAACATGGAGGATTCAAAACACTGATATGCTTATCTATCTCCTCCTCTTTTCCCAAATCATAAAGAAGAAAATCATCAAAAATTTGGGGCAGAGGATAACTTACTGTTTCTTCTTGTGCAGGACCCTTGAGGTCTTGGGTGTCTTTGACATCCATCATTGTTTTATCCCTATGGGTTGCTCCTTTGTCTTCAATTGTACAGGAAGGAATATCTACTTCATTCAAGGCTTTCATTTCTCCTTCATTTTCTGAATCATGGAACAAGGTGTCATCGGGATCCTGAAATGGAAAACAACTAACCTCATCATCCTTTTGCTGTGCAGGAGAAATAGGCTCTTGGATGGCCTCATAAGAAGGAGGAGCGCACGTTGATACTCCATCATTTTCCTTAGGCTCCAGCTCCTCAACTGTGTCTTCAACAGTCCTATGTTGAATGATGGTTTGTTCCCCTTTTTCTTGGAAATCATCAATAAAGTTCTCACGGGTAAACAAACTTTCCATGTTAAGATTACCTGAGGTAAAGAGGTCTTTTATCCCGGATAAGGAGATGTTTTGTTCAATTCTTGTAGCCATGCAGTAAGCTTCATTGAGCGTCTTTGGGCCCTTTCTACTGAGGGGAAAACCTAGGTGTGCCAGGAGCGCATGGGTATAGAGACGAACAATGTACTTCTCTTCAGGACGATGGCTTCTAGGAATCTGACATAGAGTGCCCTCAAACCTACTCTGGAAGTCAAATAGGGTTTCATTGTCATTTTTTTTTGTATGCTCGAATATGTTTATTAGTACCGAGACATCTTTCAACTGAATACCCCATTTTCTGAGAAAGGTTTCTTCCAATTGATCAATAGTTGTGATGCTAGCATCAGGGAGATCATCATACCATTTTTTAGCATTCCCATGAAGAGTGGTGGGAAAAAATTTCATCACTACATCTTCGGCATCATCATTGACAGGATGGAGTCCAAAATAAGAATAAAAATCATTCATATGAAAGTCATCTCTTTCCCCATCGCTACTAGTGAATCTAGGAAGCCATTCTCTTTTTATCGGGGGCATTTGTCGTGGGTATCTTGGGATTTTTCTCATGTCTAAAGGCTTGTAATTCTCAGGATCCCATTGTGAAGTCATT
This sequence comes from Picea sitchensis, assembly GCA_010110895.2. NCBI lineage: Eukaryota > Viridiplantae > Streptophyta > Pinopsida > Pinales > Pinaceae > Picea > Picea sitchensis. The sequence goes on from SNQJ01S0025632.1 coordinate 85,013, forward strand.
GTTGGCTTCGTCATTAGTGGAGTCTCCAGATAGTTTTCTTGAAACTATCAAAAGAATAAAGGGAAAACACCCTAAGTGGAGTCGTCAGGTAAGCTTTGTAAGATAAATACTCTAGAGGCAAGGCTTACTGAAAAGTGTCATCTGAGGACGCAAGAGTTGAAGGAGGCAAGATTTCATAAGTGAAGGACGCAAGAGTTGAAGGAGGCAATATTTCATAAGTGAAGGACACAAGAGTTGAAGGAGGCAAGATTTCAAGGAATAGAGGGAAGAGTTTTGAGGTGTTGCAAAGGCAAGGCCTCAAAATAAAAACCCTAGGGGAGAGAGGCTCACTCTAGTGTTTCTAAAGCAAGGCCTTGTGCTCTCTCCTCCTTCCCGGCAAAATGGATAGATCAAGAATAAAAGTATAACCAAAACAAGAGGATTTGATGAGATAAGGTGTTGCTACAACAAGGCCTTTCAACAAACCCTAGAAAGAGTACGACCCTAGTGTAGTAAGCCTAGGCTAGGGACATCTCACTCTTCTTGGCTTCAAAATAGTACGGCTAGCAAAGAGGAAGAAGAAATAGGAGTGTAGCTATGGCTAGGCTCTTTCTTCCTTCTTCAATGGTTGAAAGTTTCTCTATCAGGGGACATGAGACAAGGACCTACTTGTGTGCTTGTCACCTAGGGTTTTGATTCAGAAAAATTCATAAACACATGCAAGAAATTAAACTACAACCATTCATTCAAGAAGTTTTGCAGAAAAATACTTACAATTCATCAAGAAATAACCATGCAAACCCTAGTTGTAACACCTTCCTTCAAGAGAAACACCATAAATGCCAAAAATCACTTCCTTCAACAAGTGCACATCACTTAATCTAACCAAATACCCAAGAGAGGGCGCAAATTTCAGTCCTCCTTATGGAGTGAATGAGTTATCATAATAAAATGAGAGTGAAAATCCCTCATTTATACAAAACCTTGACCTAATTTTACATTTTAGGTCAGGTAAACGGCCGACAAGGCCAAAAGATCAAATCATATTGTTTTTACATTAAATTGTCAAATTAAATTCTAATCAAGCTGAAAAGAGAGTAAAAACCCCTCCAAGGGAGACGTTAGCCCCTTTTTGGGCAGATGGGGCGTCCTAGAGAAAAATGTTATCCCTTCTTGGGCTTCTCCAACCTGCCACATGTGCCACTGTTGCCTAGTCTGCCCCCCAAAACGTCCATGATGTTGGGTGAGGTCATGGTCAAGATGGTGTGGTCCTAGGCCTCCCAAGGCCAGTGTTCCACTGAGAAAGGGTCATTCCCCCTAGGTCACGCTCAGTCGGGGTGCCTCTGGTGGAACATCCTCTTCTCCTCTGGTGTAAAACTCTGGATCCATCTCTATCCTGTATCTGCCCCCTGATGGGGTATAAACATCCACCTAATGGGCTCTTCATCCCCAAGGAGGTCTGAACTGATCATATCCCCATGTGTATCGATCCAAGATGGTACATGTCCATCAGTTATGGTTCTGCACATAAAAATCTACGCCCTTCATGGGCTCATCAATCACAGGGATCATAGCAATGTCAATCACATTTCATCATCAATATTAATAAACACATGCATAAAACCCCTAATAGATCAGTCAATACCTCAAAGATGTTACACAAACCTACTATACAAGTCTGGGAAAAGGGCAAGGCATCCTATTGGGCTAGTGTCTACTGAATAAGGGAAGCTCCCAGAAGAGACCCCTTCCAAGCCATGTAAGTGGATGAAGTGGTCAAGGGATGTCCAAGCAAGTGGGTGTGATGAAGGCCAAGGATGCAAGAAGTTACCTATGGGTGCCTTTGTAGAAGGCGAATTGTACTTGTGATGGATGCAATTCTTCCAAGCCCATTCATGCCTTTTATTCTTTTTTGTTATTTCATTTTTTATTGCTCTTTCTTTCCTTTTTGCTCAAGAGATAATCAGGGGACACTGCCTTGGCATGGTGATCAGTGGTGACAGCGTTACCCACAAGTACTTTCACAGAAATGTGAAGGTTGGCTCGTGATGAGACCCCCTTTCCCTTGGCCATGCAACCAAAGGTCACTGCCCTAACATGGTAACCAGATGATGGCAATGTTATACTTCTAGGTACCTATGGAGCTAATAGGTTGGCTCGTGATGAGACCCCCTATCCTCTAGTTAGTTCTTGTTTTATTATTTGTAAGGGTCCCTGTTGTTTCTTGTTGAGAAGCCTTTTATTGCTTTCTCGGGGATCCCTGGGCGAAGCATCTCGAGGTTTTATTCTTAGGATTTTATCTTTTACCAACTTGCTTTTACCTTCTGGGCCTTTAGCCCCTTCTTCCCACTAGATAAGGTGCAATCCTAGAAAATTTCAACCCAGTGCCTGGACAAGTGGAATGGGACAGGTGAGAAGGAAACAAGATGGAAAAGTGAACTGTGAAGGGAGCGGACGATGGCTTCTCAGAGACAACCCCAGTGGATAACCAAAACCAACAGACACAGGCTTACTAAGACACCCTGTCAATCCCCAAAACATGGTCAAGTGGGCAAGTGTAAGATCCAAGCAGTTGTTAGAAATAAAAGGAATCAAATGCATAAATTCAATGGTTTTGATGATCAAAGTAACACATACCATGATACCTGAACTAATTACCTCATGAAGCAAGAACCCTCTTTGACACAAGACCAAGCCAATGGTGGTGGAGGTTGTTGTTGCTGACAGGATATGGATGTTGGAAGAGAGAAAAGGTGGGCCCTCTAGGGCCATGTTGAAGTCAATCCTGCTCTCGGTACTCCATGTCTAGGACCTATGGGCCTCGAGACATGATCTCCTATTTATCCCTGAAACTGGGGGATAACATCCCCATAACCCTTTTTTTAATCTCGTCCGACCGCTTTTCAGACCTTGTGTTAAGCCCTAATAATGGCTCATTACCCCTTAATTGGGGCATATTACATTAATAATGTTATTTTATTTATGTCGGCTTTATTCCATTAGTTGTAATTATACCTCCTAGTCTCCTATATATACCAATGAGACATTTTCATTTGGAATCATCTTGTACTTGAACATTTATGTGGGGTAAAAGGAGCTTGCCCCATAGAAGAGGCTTATTATCTGAAATTCTCTCTTTTTCAAGGCATTGAGTACTTATTCTGAGGTTTTTCTATGCTATATTGATATTTGGCTCTTAACATATGGTATCAAAGCTCAAGGTCTTGGGGTTTCGTTGCTACATCTAAGACATCGTGGCATTGTCACTATAACGTTTTTTCTACAATGATTCAGAAGGAACAACTTGGAGGATATTTAGTAGACGGATCAAGGTACGTTGGGTTAAAAATTTAGCGCCTGAGGCCTTATACTTTCAGAGATACATCCTTTCTAAGATAGGTTTCTGGAATCATCCTGAATTGAGACATTGCGGAATTTTTTCTATAAAATGTTTTCTATAACGTTTCAGACCCTGAACTTCTGAGGATATTCTCAAAAATTAGTAAGGTATCGATGGTAGCAATTTTAGCTTCTGGGTCATCTTAAATTTGTATATACACCCTGTGGAAGATAGGGTATCTGACTAGTTCTATTGACTAGTCTCAAGCAGGTATTCCAGGTAAAAGAATCATAAATTCCTCCTAGAGTATCCAAATTGAGTGAGACCAGATTACATTGGATAATGGACAGACTGTAGTAGTTCTGGTATGAGTTTCAAAATTTTATATCAATTATTTTGTGCGGGGCACACTATACAAGTGAGATATCCTAGAAAGGCAAAAAATCAACAAGTTGTAGGGAAGTTACCATAAATTCCACTTGGCACATCCAATTTTTATGAGACCTATGTCATTGAAGAGAAGAAATATCAGAGACCTATAAAAAATAAAAGTTCATACTCAGAAGGGCCGAAATTTTTGAAATACAATAAAAGGAAGATTTTCTAGCAGAACCACCTCAAAATTAAGGTTTAAAGTGATACTTAGCCAACATGCCACCAAAAAAGGGAACTCCTACACCAAATAAGCCTCCAGACAATCCTACTTGGACTCTTGATGAAGGTGAAGAAATGCGTAGGGACATAAATGATTTAAAAAATAAGAGAGTAACAAAAGATGAACTACAAGAGATGATGGATTCAACAGAAGCTAAGTTTGAGGAAATAAATACTAAGATGGATGCTTTAAAAGGGAAGATCATGGAAGGATTGAAAAATTTCCTAATAGAGAGGACACCTGAAAGTGAAAATGTATCCCATGAAATTCATGATGAGGACACAAGGAATGTGAATCAAGAATGGAGAAACTCCAACTTTGGGTTGAAGACCAACCACGTTCCTAAGATCGATATGAGGAAGTTTGATGGCAAGGACCCAATCACATGGATCCTTCAAATGGAGAAATTCTTTGATCTACATAATGTGCCACATACGCAAAAGGTACGAATTGCTTCTTTATATTTAGAACCCAATCAATTTGTATGGTATCTATGGATTTATCCCACAAATCACTTGTCACTTGGACAATTTTCACAGAAGAAATGATAGCACACTATGAGGATAGAAGGAGCAATACCTTATTTAGCCAATTGATAAATCTCAAGAAAAAGGGTTCAGTTGTCGAGCACATTGAGAACTTCCAAAGATTGTATATAAAGGTAACAGATATTCGAGATGAGAACTTGATTGATGTATTCATAGGAACTTTAAAGGATAACATTCAACATGAGGTTCGCCTTTGGGAACCCAAATCATTGGAGAATGCATTTAAGGTGGCAAGACATGTTGAAAGTAAAAATATGGCTATGGCTACTAGAAGGAC
>SNQJ01S0025632.1:89821-119694 GCA_010110895.2 Picea sitchensis
TCTCACAACGTTACACAGGAGAATCATCTGGAGTTCTTCTCAACTCTCTTGTAAGCAGGAGGCCATCTCTACGCTCCAGGTCTGTCTCAGATAGGAACCACATGCCCATCTCAGGGGCTCTCTCTCAGATCGACTCAATCATTCTGTGTCCTGGAGAATGTCTCACGTAGCTGTAATCATCAACACCAAAGACACCTCAACACTTATATTACACAGATTTGTCGTCAATTCAGAAAAATTGATATTTGACCTGTAATAAATGCAATTTTATGTCACTAAAACTAGAAAATACTTGTTCATGTCACAAACATCAAGAGAAAATCAAGTATCGGATTCCAAAACTTCAAAAGAGGGCCCTTGCTATCTAAATACATTAGTTTCAGAACTCATAACATCTTTAAAAGCTTCAAAATGTTACCTCCAAAATTGAGGGTTTTGGGGTCAAAATTTCCCTAATAGCTCTTGATTTCCATGGAATTTACTAAATTTGGTGAAAACTTCATCTCCAAGAGAACCCCCAAAGCCACTTGGACATTTGAATACCACAAGAATTCCCAATTCATCACAAAAAGCCTCACACAAGAGATGCCACCTTCCTTGGGATGAAATCTTTTGAAGACACCATAAAACCCACCCTACTAGAACAAGTTTCTCCAAAGAAACTTTAGCAACCAAGGTCAAGGCTATATTCTCCTAAAGATTGCCAACCAGATTTCTGTTATAAAACAAACTGTAATTTTGGACCCTAGAAATTCGTCAACACCAACTTTAAAGGGGGAGTTTTAGATCGAAAAGAATCTACACTAAAATCTACTATGATAAGCCTTGGAATTTTCAAACGAGGTCCATAAAGTCTCGTGTCATAAAGAAGGAAATTGAAAAGGCAAGAAGAAGAATATCAAATTGACTTGAAGCAAAAATAGACGAATTGAAACAACATGAATAAAAACAAGCAAAGTTAAAAACAACAAATGAGAGGCAACAAGTAACACTCGGTGATCCATTAAAAAATATCAAAATAACTAGAAGCAAAGATGGACGAATTAAGACAACATGAATAAAAACAAGCATCGTTAAAAATAACAAATGAGAGGCAATAAGCAACACTCAACAATCCATTAACTTCACTAAGGCTAGATAACAAATCACAAGAAATAATCCAAGTTAAATGGATCCACTATAGTGAAAAATAATAACCCCGAAACTCCACCCTACACTATTAAACTATCCAAGTAAGGAATCTAAGAATCTCCTACACAGAGGTCATATATGTGATATGTGCATGATCTCAAGTTTTAGCATGGGTGCAAGTATACAAATGCCTAGATTCTACCTCAGTATTTGTGACAACACCAAGGCATCTCAACCGAGTGAGTTGCAACTACAACAAACTCAGAAAATGAGCAAACAAATATCGTGTACAAGATGATAGGAAACCTCTTATGCATGTATAATCACAAGCATCCACACACGCAGGATGAGAAACTTCCCTACATCCAACACAGTTACAACAAAACTCAAGAAAACACCTTTGGATGTAGTGTTTTTGAGGTTTGTCTTGGAATTCAACCAACAACAACTATCAACATAGCTTACCTGACACCAAATATATCGGATACTTCTCTCACAACCTAGAAGAAGCATAAAAAGAAACAAATTTCACTATGCAAATCCACAATGTTGAGCAACAAATGCATAGATCGTTGATCAAACTATAGTCAAGTCAAGCAATGCTATAATCAAGATCATGTTCAACAACATTTCAAAATTGGCAACAAAGTCTAGATCCATACCCAAAAGGAAAGATTAAAAGGACCACACCAAAAGCTAAGACCCTTGTGCTATGGTCCATGCACAACCACAAAGCTAATCAGTAAGAATGTTGTTGAGCTAGATCTTCTACCACACCCATGTCTTCATCAAGTGTTCAATCCTCCACTTCTACAACCCTACCATCCACCTTTGTTAAAACAATCCATAGTGCAACCTAAAGCTCTAATTGTTAATTATTGTAAGTTTCATACATTAATAGAGCATGATTAGATCCTCAACAACAAGACAAAGCATAAGACCAAACCATTCGAATTTTCAAAATTGATTCACATTTGACCAAATTGATAAGAAGCCCTCTCATCTTCAAGATGATGCAATAGGGTCCATTGCTAACCAAGCGAGGGCGATTGATCCATGCAAGATCTCTAGTTCCACAAGGAGCAAGTTACAACAACACAAATCTCCATTGTGAGTATGCCAGACCGAACATGCATCAACATGAAAATAAGACACTTCAACATGACTGGACCATGTGCCAACCACACATAGAACCAACTAGTGCCAAGCAACTAGAACACAACATGAAGCAACACAACTCTCCACCAAATAACACTCTTGCAAAAGACCAACATAAAACAAGCCATGAGAAATTTTATCAACCAAGTTATTATGAGCATTTTCTGATATACTTGATTGTGGATCTTTGTGCATCCACTCATTCGTAATCGAATGCTTCTCATCCAATCATTTCTAATTGTAACTATGTAACAATAGTTGTATATAGAGAGTCTATAACTCTCTACAATTCTAACAGTGATTCTAATCTATGTGTATATCTTTTGTCAAGAATTTATGTATTCATTCTCTATCTAATAAAATACTTTTGTTGTTCTATGGCATGTATGATCCTATCTATTCTCTTGTGCACTCTACCTCCTATGTTGTTTAGTGGATAATTAATTTTCGTTATAACCTAAGGCTTCCTCAACCTTGTGGTTGTCCCCTGGATATATACTAGAATACAAATCAACATGATCATATGATTGCAGGACATTAACAAGCATATTTCCCAAAAATTTCACTCATATGAGTCTAACCACAAGAATCCGTCTATCAACCTAGTGGTAAAGAGCTAGAAGAATCGATCCATTGCATCAAGTGTACGAGATATAAGGATTGCAACATCTCCATACCATCTTGAGTCGAATATCACATGAGCTTTTAAAATAATATCACCATCTTGAGTCGAATATCACATGAGCTTTTAAAATAATATCATCTAATGTTCCCCATATTGGATATGAATCCATGTCAAAGATAACCTACAAAACTATACTTTGAAAATACATGAAATCAAGAATATTTCAAACACAATAATACCCATATTTGGAGAAAAGGGGAAATGTTATGACTGGAGAGAGGGAAAAATGTGATTGATTTGAAAGGAATAAGAAAACATATCTAGATACTTTCAAAAAATGTAGGGGTTTTTCAATTATCGCTTGCTCGGTCAGTGAAAGGAGGGTGATGTTATTGCCCTAATCAAGGTTCGAGTCTCTCCGATGACATTTGTGCTTCTCACTGTGCTCATTGTGCTCTTGTACTCACGATAGCGGTTGAAGCCAAATGCAAGTCCTGAGCAACTTTTGCAAAATATATACCCACCACTTGCAGCTCCTTAGTTGAAGGATTTTGATTTGAATGTTGTACATTAGCTACAGTAATCTAAACTCTCCCAAATTCGAGAAGGGCGAACTTGTTGCACTAGGATACCTAGAAACTAGTCTTAAAAAAATGAATTGGTTCAATCTTCTTTATCTCCTTTCCTTGTCAATTTTTTTAGTGTGTTGCATGTATTAGTACAAGAAAGTAGTTGTAAATGATGATCAGACTCAATTAGATTAAAAAAAGGGTTGGCCCTTGATAGGTTGACTAGTTAACTTGGAGATGGGTCTTTTGGTAAGCCTCTTCATCTTTATAATACCAAGAAGATTTATCATTTACTTAACAAGAGATCACCCTTAGCCCCTACTTTGAATCATGGATGGACCTCGAGAAGAGATGGATTGAAAGAATACATAGTGTTTAGACCCTCAGACTTTCATTTAAGATAAAAAAAAATCCCTGTCTTATTATCTATCAAGGGCTTCCAACAAAGGCTCGGTTAGCCAAAAGTAGATTCACAGATAACATATGCTTGGTGTGTGGGAAGGAGGAAAACTTCAAGGGACTGCAAATTTGCATGAGAATGTTAGCGTCGCGTTCAACTCCAACTCTCCTCTATTTTCCAAGGCATCATCTATTGGTGTGCAGCCCTTCTTGGGGATTTAAAGCAGCCAGTGTAATCTATCTTCTACAAAATTGCATTAGAGTTTCCGTTCTATTTATTCTTTTGAAAATGCACTGCTAAAGTATTTTTGGGTAGTGTAATCTCTATCTCTTCCTTCCTTGAGTCTGATAGGAAGAGGTATGCTCTCGATTGCTTGCCAAAGATATGCGAAGATGCTTTCGATTTTTCTGATTTGATTTTGGTCTTAGTAGCACTGAGAAAAGCTTGATTGTACTTTCTTCCTTGCTCTTGTACATATTGCTCTTCTTTGGTGCATATGTTTTGTTTAATATAAGAAATATTTTTCAAAATAAAATAACACTTTTTATAAGTCATAGCAATGTTGGTCAGTGTTTTAACTATGAGCCACAACTAGAACAAGCAAGACCTATTTATTTGGAAAACACAAAAAGTAAAAGGGGCAATTTTTCCATCTTATTTTGCTTCTATGAATACAACGCACGCTACATTGTCAGATGCCATATTAGGGGTAAAAATTTGGTGTTTTCAACTAGATCTCGTCATAGGAACAAATATCCAACTTAAGGTCTAGACTATTTAAAACTTCCAATAAATAATTTTCAGGATAATATCCTTAATTAACATTTGTAACAATGATTGGAAATAGAGATGATGACCAAGAACAATTCCTGAAAACATGTTTGAAGGTACCACAATTGTGACAATTTACTGGGCCCAAAAAGTCAACCCAATTACCTATTTCATACTAATCTACTCTAGTCGAATCTTCTTTTGGGTGTAGTTTTCACAATACATTTTCCGTTTCCAATAGTTTCACCGTACACATGTAACATCTAGGACAAACTTAAATCACTGTGCTCCTAAGTTAGAAGTTAGAACACAGTTATGCAAAGTTAAATTTTGTGTGTTTTCTTCTATATTTGAATTCAATAACCTAGGACATTATAAATCATGCTATTAAAGATAGACAAAGGACCATACCAAATTGGAAGATTATACGCAAATTTCTCAAAACATAATTTCTAAATGAGGATAACGGCTCTACAATAATGGATTATTCTCTAGCCATTCAGACGTTCATGGCCTTGCTTTTTTTAACACATCCAATTTCACTATCTTAGTATTTTAGAAGAAGATTGGATATCGGTGTTTATGATCTATCGGTGTCAATTCAGTTTTAGCCTTATCATTTGGGATGGATTGTCACCTACTTCGTGCATAATACATGCATCTTAATAAAATTTTGATATTGCAAAGAAAAACATGCATTATTCTCATCATTGTAGAATTTTCATTATTGTAAAGAAACTTGCATTAAACTGCAAGAAAAAGATAAGCATGTAGCTAAAGTAGGATGTTTAATCATATAGCATTCTTTCGATAATTTTTTACCTCATTTTTCTAATCATTGAGATATAATTATTTTAGTAATTTTTTAGTGAACTATTTGTTGCATTTATTTACCCTTGCATTATGGAAAATGTTTGATTGCAGCCTATGCACAGAGATTAATGATAATTTCCGTGCAAACATACTTGTTAGCACACCATACAATTATCTTGATGTTGGTATACGACTGAGCATCTTGGTACAATTTCCCTATGAAATATTTGCATAAATACAAATAAGGATAGACATGTATTCTGTGTAGATGTTTAATTTCTCAACTAGTGGATCTGAGTGGAAGAAGTTTATCATTTCTAGGATGAAAATGATATTGAACCTAAAAAGGGTAATGTTTACACATGCGATGCAAATCTCAACAGCACTAAACAGAGACTAAAATCTTTTGAGGGCAATGACTTCTTAAAAACAAACAAATGTTTTATGCACAAATACACAACCTTTAAACTTCTCGAAGGTAAATCCTGAGGAAGACAAACCAAAGTATGCCATTGTCATATGATTGTTGTTGTAGGATTTAAGCCATACAGGCCACTAACCACCAACCAATACCTAATCATATGACCAAGAGTCAGTGCCTTGGGGAGCCATGAAAAGTAAAGTGACACAAAAGATGAATAGTTGGGAGGACAGGCAATAGAATTAAAAGTTGCAAGGGATGTACAGTCACTAGGGGTGAAGACTCAGAAAAGATAAATGTCATAGGAGGTGAGGAGCAAACCACCAATCATACCATCAGTCAACATTTTCCTATTTAAAGACGCAAAGACTTGACTATGGCGGATCCCATGTAAGGTTATTTATAGCTGTAGTCCTCAGTGTTAAACTCAGCATGGGTGCCATTGGATATGTATATAAAGAGAATAACCCGGAAGGGATTCCATGGGAGCCAACTAGGACTAGCATTAGTTGGTATTGTGATTTGATCCCATCACTGTCTTGCTAGGGTCAACGAATGAAGACTTGAATCAGCTGCACGTTCACCAGTTTGGTACATGTAATTTTTTTCACATACATTTGTTTTAGAGAAATCCGTACTCATAATATCATAAACAAATGAGATCTGCTAATACAGCAAATTTGAACTTTCCTATTGTGATCCAAACATCCAAATCTTTCTTAACTAATTTCCTTTTAACAGTTAGATTTCACTGCAATAAAATTTATTAGACCTCATCTTGATTCTTGACACCTCCAGAACATTTAGACTAACTGGTTCACAGAATTGATAAGCCATAGCACATAAAAGAAATAATTTCCAAGAGTTTGAACTGAATATCATTGCAAAACAAAAGCTCAATAACCAATCAATAATATTGAAGCTACGAACCTCAGCTTTGGACGACAGTTTGGATCAGGATGAAGCAACCATAAACAAAATGCAATCTCTTTGGGCCACTTTAGTAGCAACTGAGGAGGAGGGACACGATGTCTAAGATCTGACATTATTTTCGATTGCTCTGCTTCTGAGCTGAAGGGGCAGAATAGCTGGTAACACAATATTGCAAATAGATGTAACCGCCCAATTTTAAAAAGCACGTCTCATATGCCATTTTCTGGACATATGATATTAACCGCACTACTTTTAACATTTCAATCATTAAGTCTGTTACTTATTCTGATACATAGAACAGATCTCCTGAAAATATACAATCCAGATTTGCTCAGCTTCACTTACCTCAAAAAAGAGAATTCCTAGAGAGTAAATATTTGAAGAAAATGAGCATGATCCTCCCACAAGCTCCTCTGGACTAGTGTACCAAGTTTGTTCCATCTGAGAGATCTGATTTAATTTAGAGTGCCTAAAATTCTCTTGATTATTCTCTTCCTCGACCTTGGCCTTCATTTTAGTATTTCTCATCCCTTCCCCTGCATCGAATATCCTTTCCACTGAAATTTCATGTGAAGAATATGCCAATGCAACAGAAGATAAATACTTGTGAACATTGCTTTCTCCCGTATTTGGGGCACAAGAATTAGTGCATGATTTTGGCGTTTCTGGGAGAATTCCTAGAGAGTAAATATTTGAAGAAAATGAGCATGATCCTCCCACAAGCTCCTCTGGACTAGTGTACCAAGTTTGTTCCATCTGAGAGATCTGATTTAATTTAGAGTGCCTAAAATTCTCTTGATTATTCTCTTCCTCGACCTTGGCCTTCATTTTAGTATTTCTCATCCCTTCCCCTGCATCGAATATCCTTTCCACTGAAATTTCATGTGAAGAATATGCCAATGCAACAGAAGATAAATACTTGTGAACATTGCTTTCTCCCGTATTTGGGGCACAAGAATTAGTGCATGATTTTGGCGTTTCTGGCCCACTGTTGACGGCATCTCCAGGTATTGTGCCCTGCCAACCACACGGTCTTGCTGAAGTCCTATTTCCTTGACAATCATGGCGTGTATTCTGTGCCGATATGCTTTGGCTCTCTTGTCCTATCCTCACAAACTGTGTTTCTTCATTCATATTGCATTTATTGTTATGTCCGTTCGTGTGCAAAGAGATCCTTCCATTACAACAATCTGATGAACTGGAACCTGGACTAGTGAAAGAATTAGTAGAATCTATAAAAGAAATGAGATTGACTGGCGATATCCTCAAACATGAGGGTCTTATATTTTGCAAAACCAGTCCTTTAGAATGTGCAAGGTCCACGGTCTCTACAATTTGCACAAATATGTGCAGGCATTCCAACTGATCCACCACCCTCTCTGGTCTTGCAAGCCATTCTCTCAGACTCATATCGCCCAATTTTGCATCATCCTTCAAGTGAGCGAGATCAGTCTTGTGCTGAGACGAACCCGAATATCTATTATTTTCAGACTTGCTTGAATATGGAGTCCCATTTGAAAGACCGAGACTGGTGCTTAAATGCAATCCTGGGCTGTCGATTCGGACCTCCAAGGGATTAAAGTCTCCTTGCCTACAAATATTCTCCCCCGAACTACTCCTCCCATTCTGCTCCTCCTTATCCTCTCCTAATTTTATATCCATTTGATCAGCTAAGGCGGGACACACATATTCAGGTTGGTGCTCCACCTTGTGTTCGCATTCTTGAGATTTATAATGACCATCCCAAGTTTCATGAGATGATATTTCACATGCAAAGTTCGATGCATCTTCCACGCTGCAATTCGTGCTAACCAAGTCATCTTTGCACTCATTACCCAAGAACAAACACCAGTTTTCTTTGAAGCCTCCCACGAATTCCCCTCCAAAAAATGCATAGAAACTGAAAACTACTACAGGCATTTCTCATTTTCATTTTCAAAATGGTCTCCAAGCAGGAAGCTTATGTCTCTGAGGTTTTTGCAGGGTCCAATATACTTACTAGTAGTCATCTTGTACTACAGAGTGCCTTACTAGTTGCCTTTTCTTCAAAATGAACCTGGAATCACCAGGACTGTATAATCAAAAATTTGTGAGTAGAAGGGATGGACCTTCGCAATCATGATAAGAACCTAGGTGGCCAAGAAACATAAAGTTACCTTTTAACTCTGGGTTTTACAATCTCAAAATCAAAATAATTACAAATTTAATAATATTTGTTACTTCCACCGCAAATGACTCTACATGACTCTACGAGAACAAAATTAGCAACTTGGTTCAGCTAACGCCCTCAATGGTAGGGTTTACCTTTTCTGTCCAGCTTTCGAATCAAATTAGCAACTTGGTTCAGCGAACACCCTCAATGGTAGGGCTTACCAACTTGGTTCTGCGAACACCCTCAATGGTAGGGCTTACCTTTTCTATCGAGCATTCCGAGGTGAATTAACGGGTTTTTGCTGTCCATATTCACTTTCCCTCAAAGGAACGAAAAACCGTGATTTTGAGCATGTTCTTGATATAAAAAATGTTGAAGCTGAAATGTGAAATGAGAGGTGAACCGTGACAATTGAATTCAAAACCAAATGCATGGAATTGAAAAATCATAAGTGGTCGATGCAGAACTCTGAGCTCTCTGGTCAACCTAAAATATTGTGTTTAAGCCCCGATCTTGGTCAGCCGGAAATAAAATAAAAAAATCTACAAGACTAGCATTTGCTACCTCCTAGCCACAGCCACATACATTTCACAGTAGGTAGAGAAACCTTGCAGGATGCACCCACATACTCTCTGCCACTTTAAACACATTATTGCAATTCTATGAAAATCCAACCAATGGTCTGGTGGAATGCTTGATGCTTACACTCCTCTGCGCCAGAACACATCGTTACTATGCCTTGCAACTCATCATCGTCCTCATCAGAATACTCCATCAGAAAAACAACATTATTCATCATTTCCATGCATGAAAATCATAACCTTACATCCAGGTAGAACTGCGTGCTAAAAGGCCCAACCCTTCCCGCATAACTCGCAGGATCGGCCGCCAGTAATATTCCTCGACCTGCGTTCCAATCGAATTCAATTCAATTCAATCCATAGTATATCTTTCAAACAAAAGCACCACATGCAGGCAAGAGAACATACCGAGGATTATTCAAGAACGGGAAATGATAATCCTGAATACCTCCGATCGAAATAGAGGAAAGAATTGAAGCAGGAAACGCCGGAGAAAGGGAGATGGGTATAACAGATATGGCGCTCGTCGACCCAGAACCTGAGACTCGACATTAATAAATTCGTACTTTTCGCATGCGACGTGGCCTCAATGCAACCAAGTCTTGTGCTGCAACAAAAACAAATATCCACGCAAACAGCGAACTAATAAATGGAGGAGCTTCGGACAACACTGTGAAACGGCTCCAATGATTTCAACGAGAGAAAAAGTGTTGCGGTTGCCTTGGGCTTTTCATTCCCTTTGAAATGAAAGCGTTTGCCTCCCTTTGACTTTCTCTCCTCTCACATGTACAAATCTAGAGTTTCGTACTATATCACCTTCTATTTAGATTTTTTTGTTTCTTTGTTTATGGTATACGCCTAAGTTTAAGCATTTAGACAAGAGAAAGATCATTTAATATAAACGTGTTTGACGTGTGAATGTGTCATGGGTTAATGCTAGGACATAGTTGACATTGGAGAAGGTTAATGGTAAGTATATGGTGTGTAAAGTACTAAAGGTAGGGTATATGTTGACATATAAGGAGTTTAAGGTAAGGTGTACTTTAAAGTTTAGTATTGATGCAGTTTTTTTTTGGAAAAAAAAATAATTCTATACTAAATATTTACATGGAATACTTAAGTTATAATAAAAAATAGATATTAGATAATGACTTTCTATCATTGTCTATAATACAATTGTTTTTGAGTGTAACTATTAATAAGTTAAAGTTAAGTTTAATATTGATGAAGCCTTTTTTTGGAAAAAAAAATTAATTCTATATGAAATATTTACATGGAATACCTAAGTTATAATACATGGTAAACAAGATAATGACTCTCTATCATTGCCCATGATACAATTGTCTTTGAGTGTAATTACAATTGCATTGGTTTTTATATATCATCACCCAAATATTTGTTGTATGGATCATTGCATGAAAAGTGGGTAAAATTCATGGTGACTTTAACAAATAATTATGGATGTAATGAATAACAAAATTTGAGAATAAGAAAAGTTTTAGTAGCTTTGTTTGATGGTTAATAAAACTAAACACAATACCAATTAAAAACCCTAGTTTCCTATATGGTCTACATATGCAACAATCTAAGACTAAGTAAAAGCCTTGACAACTTTGTACGGATGCAATGAAACACTAAATATAAGATTGTAGTAAAAGTTTTGGTAATCTTTGTAGTATATGAATGCAATGAAAAAATTCATTTCAAATTAGGGAAAAGCCCCAATGACCTTTGACAATCCACATATGCAATAAAAAAATAAATTCAATATAGGTGAAATTTTTAGTAATTTTCACAATGTATGGATAAATGAAAAAGTACCTTTAAAACCAAGTAAAAGTCTCAACAAACTTGATAATCCATGGATGAAAAAAACAAATCCAAGACTAGTTAAGTAAAAGTTAACACTCCATAAATGCAACAAAATGTCATGTCAAAGACCATATAAAATTCTTAGCAACCTTCAACATCTATAAATACAATGAAAAACTATCCACATATACAACAAAAAAAATTGACTCTCAAACTAAGCAAAAATTGCAAATATTAATAACTTACATATCTAAAAGAAATTACATTCAAAACTAAACAAATGTTCCACCAACATTAATCAATCACAAATATGTATATAACTTTCTTTGGTAACTCAATAATTTCTAAAAAAAAAATAGATTTAAAATTAATTACAAACAAACAATAAATAAATTATAATCAATTTTATATTAAATTTTTTGAAAAGGATATGCATATATATAATTTAAAATGTAATTATTTAATATTTTTTACAAACAAACAATAAATAAATTATAATCAATTTTATATTTAAATTTTTGAAAAAAATATGCATATATATAATTTAAAATTTAATTATTTTAATTTATTTAAAATTTGTTTTTTTATAATGTATAATATATTTTAATTTTAAGAAAAAGGTATTTTTATGTTGTATAATTTATTTATTATGTTTGATGTAGTTATCACAAATAGATAATATAGTTATGTTTACTTTCTAAAATGAATAACATCGTATACTATTTTGTTGCTATCGTATAAGGTATTTTGATGGGTGAAATAGGGAATAAGATGCATCACTCCAAAATTCAATTTCAATTAAATATGAATTAAATATATCATATTCTAACCTATGTCCAAAAGTTTTAAACAATATCTTACCTAATTTTAACCTAACATTTTTCAAAAAGTTTAAACAATATTTAAAACTATAATTAGGAGTTGGATACTTAAATATTGAAGTTTTAAAAAAATTATTTTAAAAGTTTGTTTTAAATATAAAATTGAAATAGATGAAACAACTACTTAAATAAATTAATTTTATTTTGGATACTTTGACTTAATGTATTTTATATCATTAAATAAAAGAATTAAAATCAATAAAATATTTATAGGAAAAATTTAAAACATTATTTTACCTCATACTAGTATTATATATTGAAATTAATGAAATGCCTATTTAAATAAATTAGTTTTTTAATGTGTTTTTGACTTATTGTATTTTAAATCATTAAAATTAAAAGAATTATCATAAAAAAAATCATTTTATAAATATAAAATTGAAATTAATAAAATATTGGTGGATACTAAAATAGTATTTACATGTTAGACACAAAAGCATTAAAGTAAAAGCATTTTCAAAAAAAATTAACATTTAAACCATTATTTTTTTAATTTTTTTGAATTAATGTATTTTATACTATTAGAATTTAAAAGAAGCATTAAAAAAAATCATTTTATAAATATAGAATTGAAATCAATAAAACAAACTTACACAATTTCAAGATTACATTTTGTATGTAAGGCTAATCAACAAGAGGGTTTATTGGTTATGAGATTAACATGAGTGAATTGAACTTAGTTGGGAAGGATAACAATCACTCCTCCCATTTTACTTACACAATTTCAAGATTACATTTTTTATGGAAGGCTAATCAACAAGAGGGTTTACTGATTATGAGATTAACATGAGTGAATTGAACTTAGTTGGGAAGGATAACAATCACTCCTCCCATTTTATTGGAGCTAAATCCAATTGACATAATTTTGAAAAATCTATCTTAAATATTCTATTTACATAAAACCTACAAATAAAATTAAAATATGAACATTTCTCTATTTCTTTATTTATATAAAAACTTTTTAAAAAAAATAGTATAAGATTGTTGTGGTTTTTATATTAAAAAATAAATAGTCATCCCAATCTTTAACATGGCCATATATAAAAAGGCCCTTATTCATGTTAATATAATTATGTTAGATGTTAATTTATATTATTATCATAATATGTATAAAAAATGAGTGGATGAGTGTTGAAGGGGTCTCCAAGAAAAGAAATATCAAAATTAAAATTATATGAATAAGTAAAAGATTTTTTTTGTCTTAAATTTTTTATTATATGAATACTATAAAAAATAATTAAGGAGAAAATTTTATTATCTTTATTTACTAAATATGAAAAATTAAATAAATATGAAAATTATAATATATAATAAAAAAAATCATTAATTACAATTAATGATTCTTCAAATATGAAAAATCAAATAAATAATAAAATTTATAATAAATTATAAATATTCACATATCAAAAATTAAGTAATCAAAATTAAACATAAATATTAATTATTAATTATAATTAATGGATCATATGAAGAATCAAATAAGTAATAAAAACTAAGATTGAAAAATTAAACATAACCATCAATTATAATTAATGATGTTACAAAATAACTTTATTCTTTCAATAAATAATAAACACAAATTCAAATAAGTATAATTAATGATGTTACAAAATAACTTTATTCTTTAAATAAATAATAAATACAAATTCAAATAAGTAATAAAAACTAAGATTGAGAAATTAAATATAGACATATTACAAAATAACTTTTTGTCAAAAGATAATAATTAAGGGTTGTTTTTTTTTTCCAACGAGAAATTAACTCGATTTATATTAGAGATATAAATCATTTACATCACAAGTAGCCATTACAATTCGTCCCGGAAACCCAGCCGAATTTGACCTCAAGACCTCCTCCCAACACTTGGAGAAAGGTACTTGTCATTACCAACCGCGCTGTCTCACGGGACTATAATTAAGGGTTGTTTGTTATTCAAAATGTATAATGAACCTATGCTGAATAGAACTATAATATTCATAAATATAATATACATATAATAATAAATCATATATTAAATAATAAATATATTATGAATATAATAATACATAATAATAAATATATAGTACAACTTTTTATATTTAGATGTGGTGATTGGTGAAATTCATTGATTATGTAATTAATTTTACATATTGAAAAACGTGAAGGGAGCAATAACACTTCAATTGTATCAACCAATTAGAAATGAGAAACAAAAATATTTTTATTCTATCCAAAAATATATATTTGTTTTCATGTTAAACATTACATTGCATACACAAATTTATGGTAAAAGGTAAATTAATATCACATCAATGTCACATCAAAAGCAAACTCATTGTTATTAGTACCATGGCAGAGACTAATAAATAATAAACACAAATTCAAGTGTGACACAATTAAAAAAAAAAAGTGTATTTTACAAGATAGATACTAAATAAAAAAGAGTGTTTTACAAGATAGATAATACATATGAATGTATTCACATATTAAAATACAAGTAATAAAATATGAATTAAATTTCAATTTCAATTTCAAAAAATTTAAACAATATTTTACTTTATAATTAGGAGTTGAACACTCAAATATTAAAGTGTAAGAAAATTTATTTTAAAATTTTGTTTTAAATATAAAATTGAAATAGATGAAACAACTACTTAAATAAATTAATTTTATTTTGAGTACTTTGACTTAATGTATTTTAGATTATTAAAAATTAAAAGAAGTATTTAAAAATATTATTTTAAAAATATAAAATTGAAATTAATAAAATATTTATAGGAAAATTTTAAAACAATATTCTACCTCATAATTAGATGAGCAATCATAATATTTTTATTTTTTTAATATAATATTGAAATTAATGAAATGTCTACTTAAACAAATCAAATTTTTTTTTAATGTGTTTTTGACTTATTGTATTTTAAATCATTAAAATTAAAAGAATTATCATAAAAAAATCTTATAAATATAGAATTGAAATCAATAAAACATTGGTGGAAACGTCCTAAAATAATATTCATATTTACATGTTAGACACTCAAGCATTAAAGTAAAAGTATTTTCAGATTTTTTTTAACAATTAAACAGTTATTTTTTTAATTTTTTTGAATTAATGTATTTTATACTATTAAAATTTTAAAAAAACATTCCAAAAAATTTATTTTATAAATATAGAATTGAAATCAATAAAACAAACTTACACAAGTCCAAGATTACATTTTGTATGGAAGGCTAATCAACAAGAGGGTTTATTGGTTATGCGATTAACATGAGTGAATTGAACTTAGTTGAGGAGGATAACAATCACTCCTCCCATTTTATTGGAGCTAAATCCAATTGACATAATTTTAAAAATTTTACTTTCTTAAATATTATATTTACATAAAACCTACAAATAAAATTAAAATATGAACATTTCTCTATTTCTCTATTTATATAAAAACTTTTAAAAAAAAATAATAAAAGATTGTTGTGGTTTTTATATTAAAAAATAAATAGCCATCCCAATCTTTAACATGACCATATATAAAAAAAAACCTTATCCATGTTAACATTATTATGTTAGATCTTAATTTATATTATTATCATAATATGTATCAAAATTGAGTGGATGAGTGTTGAATGGGTCTCCTAAAAAAGAAAATATAAAAATTATATGAATAAGTAAAATATATTTTTTTTGTCTTAAATTTTTCATTATATGAATAATATAAAAAAAAAAAATATTATAATTAAGGAGAAAATTTTATTATCATTATTTACTAAATATGAAAAATCAAATAAATATAAAAATTATAATATATAATAAAAAAAATCATTAATTATAATTAATGAATCTTCAAATATGAAAAATCAAATAAATAATAAAATTTATAATATATTATAAATATTCACATATGAAAAAATAAGTAATCAAAATTAAACATAAATATTAATTATAATTAATTGATGATAATCAAATAAATAATAAAAACAAAATTAAACATAAATATTAATTATAATTAATTAATCATAATCAAATAAATAATAAAAACAAAATTAAACATAAATATTAATTATAATTAATTAATCATAATCAAATAAATAATAAATATAAACATAAACATCAATTATACTTAATGATGTTCCCCGGATGGGGTGACACGTGGCGATGGGATGACACCAGGCTTAGCACTAAGCCCGGGCTTAAATGTCGATGGCCGCCACCCACACATCCGCATTTACGATGGCGGACGGCCATAGCAGCAGCCATACGACGGAGGGACTCCTCCCTCGCGCGACCATTTATTCCCACTGCGTACTCAGCATGATAGGGGTTAAAGGCGGTCAGGTGACCTCGGCTTCTGGTTATGTGTTTTCCTATGAGCCCGGACAAAGCGGGACTGCTCCGGCTTCGACTCTGCTCTTCGCTTGGATGCTCTGGTGCAATCCTGCACTCCTTTTGTTCTGGCTCACCACCCTTACGTTGCATCTTGGCAAGGATTTTCCGAGCAGTTTGTCTTTGTGTGTGCCGAGACAGAGCTGGCATGCTCATGCTCTGCACCTGCAACCGCTCGCGTCCTGGCTTTTCAGCTTATCTCTGCAACCGCTCTGTACATTCATTCATTCCCAGGATAATATGGCTAGAAAACGAGGCAGACCTCGCCGTGGCTCAGCCTAGAATGCCCACAAGGCGTAGCGGCGACGGAAAGAGCAATTGGAACGCGCTTTGGCACTGGCGACCTCCATGCTTCAGAAGAAGGCTCGGGCTAAGAAATTGGCGTTGCTCGCCACCATTGCAGAGTCGGGAGCTAGCTGTAGCAGAGAGGCCACGGCAAGGAAGGAGGCTGGAACAGAGGATGCGTATCCCGCCTGTATCGTGGAGGAAGACTCATTTATGGAGGACCTGTCGACTACTGCGGAGCCCCGCGCCACAGTGGCGACCCGCCGGGAGGAAAGCAAACCCAATTTGGTTCTGGATGAAGAGTTCCCCGGCTGCATTGTTGAAGAAGTTCCTTGGTCGAGTAATAACAGTCCTACCAACCATGAAATGCAGGCAACTGGAGCAGAGTTGAAAGTGGATAACATTCGCTCGGTGAGGAAGGTTGTAGGGGTTGATGTGAAGCAGAGGGAGTTCGAAGCTGGAAGTGATGCAACAGTGGACTTGAGGAATGTTCCCCTCAAAGACGTGGGTGGCGGTCTGCATGGCTCTCTCCTCCGTGCAGAGCACCTGGCCCTGGTGTTCGAGCTCCGAGGCCACATGTTTGACCTGGAGCATAGGGCCCTCCTCATGGGCCAGCGCCTGGACATGCTTCTCGACGCTTATTCCAACGTTTCAGCTCAGCGGAAGTGTCCCCTCTGCGTGCAGGCTTTTGCCATTCCGGCTAGGTCCATGTGGCAGATTGGAGATGGCGACAGGTCACCGGGTACCTAGGTTTTTATGCTCTCTTGGTTTTTAGTCTTTTTATGTTACTGTTTTACGTTCTTTTGGACTATAGACATCTGTCCTGGTTTCCTCCGGGCAGGACAGATGCTACTATCATACAACTATTATTTGCTCTCCACCTATGCTGGTTTTCGGTAATCGACAGCATTTTTGGTGACTTAGACACATGCCACTGTATATCTTATCAAATTTTTTTGTTAATCTAATATAGCAGGCTCTACCCTTTTTTATTTAAAAAAAATAAATTATACTTAATAATGTTATAAAATAACTTTATTATTTAAATAAATAATAAACACAAATTCAAGTGTGATACAATAAGAAACCGTGTTTTATAATATAGATAATAAATAAATAATAATATGAATAGATAGATAATATTTATATAAATAAACGTTGAAATATTTGCATAAAGCAATAGAAAACTCCAATTGAAAATTAAACATGAACATCAAATATAATGAAATCCTCGTAATGTTAGGACTGGCCACAAATCTACTTCCCACATTCCCTCGAGTTATTACAACGCCTGTAATATATGCTCTTGATAATGGTATGGTTGGTCACAAACCCACTTTCTTTTGAGTTATTAATGAAGTGTGAGATTAGTTTTTTTTTTTGGTTGGTTGAATTGGTAATTGGGTGGGTTTTGACTTGTGTGAGAGGTGGATTTTGACGACTATCACTATAACCTATTTTTAAAGATATTCTAGTGGTCCAAATTTATAGTTAATTTAGTGAATAATTATTGATATAACTTACCATATTTATATTTATTTATTAAATACATGTATATAACAAGAGTTGTATGGCCCTCGTATGGGGTGACACGTCGCACAGTACCGCCACCTGGTATAGCGCTTAGCCTCATATTAAATGGGGCAGGTTGCTCCCCATCTATTCAACATTAATGATGGGAGCAGGTCATTACAGTCGACCTCCGGTTGAGCGACTTCTCCCTCACGGGAAAGGGTCGGCCCTGCAAGCATTTACTATGGCAGATTTATTGTGAAGCCACGTTCAGTCGTCCCACAAGATTGTGAAAGCGAAGCGGCATGGTCGCATTTAGATCATTCTTGCTTTGCAACTTTCCGTCGTTTGTGAGCTCTGGTGCGCTTTTCTCTGCATCCCTCCAACTTTTCTGAGCCCTGGTGCGTTTGATACCCACTCCTTCACCATGATGCCTAGGGAGAGAGGCAAACATCGTCGGGGGTCGGCTTGGTACACCCACGCTGCTCAACGCCAAAGGAGACAACATTTGGAAAGAGCACTCTCACTGGCCAACTCCATTCTTTGTCGGAGAGCACAGGTACCCTATCTCTCACTCCAGGCTTATGCTATTGAGTCTGCGATGGAGGAGCGCGCTCAGACCCCACCAGAACAACTCTCACTCTCAGATAATTGGCAGCCCACAAGCACTATGCAAGAAGAAAATCCTCCAACTGCACTTGAAACTCAAGCAGGAAGTGGCATAAGGGGGAGGCTTGATGAGGAATACCCAACCTGTTATGTCGAGGAAGTGCCTTACACGGAAAACACTCTGACTACCCTGGAACCTCAGGCAAGAGGCAATACGAGGGGGGGGCTCTATGAGGAATTCCCAACGTGTTATGTCGAGGAAGTGCCTTACACGGATTTGGTCTCGCAGGGGACCTACGCGGTAATGGTGCACCATACAGACATAGCCGCCATGGGCAGGGGTGTGGGCAACGCAGACACAGAAGCGGTTATTCCAGGTGAGGCAGCTACAAGGGAAACGAGGGTCACTCCGGGCGAGGGTGACGAAACCCCGGCGCCAACTCCCAACCAAACCATGCATGGTCATCTTGGTGCCCCGCCACCCTTCCTCCATGCGACACACTTGGATCTAGTGTTCGAATTACGAGGACAAATGGCAGACCAGGAGCATCGAGTCCTCCTAATGGGACAACGATTGGATATGCTTTTGGACGCGTACTCCAATGCCCCGACAAATAAAAAAATGCCCAACGTGCGCCCAATCGTTTGTCATCCAGGCCAAAGCAGCGTGGCAGGAGGACGAGGACGACCGGCCACCAAGTATTTGATCAGTCAATTTCAGTCTGGTTTTCTCTTTTACTTCCAACCATGTTGGGGCTCCCTTTGGCTTTAATTCTTGTTGTTCAGAGTCAAGTCCAGGCTTATAACAAAGCTCATTGTAATGCCTTAAACAATTTTAAGTCTATGCATGGCCATCTATTCTGGTTTCCTTCGGGCAAGACAGATGGCGAAACAATTTTTTGTTTTTTATCCAGAAGGAACATATGAGCCCCAAGTTGTGCTGGTTTCCGGTAAAATGGCGGCACACTTGGCGGCTGAGGCACCGCTGTATCTTTCTGTATCTTTTTGTTAATATAATATAGCAGACAACACCCTTTTTTACTTAAAAAAACAAAACAAAAAAACAAGAGTTGTATGGCAACGTAGTCCCTGCCAGGTAAGATCCATAATGACGTGCTCTATATGCCAACTATAGAGCTATTTCAATACCAACTAACCAACTAGTGGCCATGAATAGAGTCTATAATCTCTTCCTGGCACAAGCCAAGGTGCCCGTATGGAAAAACATGGATGTACACCCTAGTTGTTTGGCCACGTAACAACTAGCATGGTAAAATGGTCGGCAAAGTCTACCCTAGGTTCAAGAGCGCTACTCGTGCACCCCAAGACCCATAATATGTTAGTTAAATGAAGCATCATGTAAAATGATAAAACAACTTGTAAATGGTTGAATTCAATACTTTGAAATGAATTTATAATATGTATATTTATTTAATGGATATTGATTTATTAATATGATTTTTAAGTTGATCTATGCCCAATTCTAAGTTCATTCAGGGATGGAATTTGACGGGGCGTCACGGGGTGATTTGCCCGTCAAATACGTTAAATTTTTTTGACAAGCCGTCAACATTCTTAGTGAAATCCATCAAAAGGTGTATCTGAATTGAGTAAACCGTCAAATTTGACGAGTTGTTCGGATTTGAAATTCCAACCATGAACATATTTAATGATCTTTTAACTATAAATTCCAATATTATGGTTATCAATTGAAGATAATCTGTTTACTTTTTAACATTTAACTTGTTAGATCGTTTTGCTACAGTGTATTCGCAAATAATATGTAGACTCCCTTTTGTTAAGAGAAATTATCAATATACTCAACTGAATAAATTAAAATTATATTAACATAATCACAATGAAACCGATAACATATTTCATTTACAAACCCTAACTAGAATTTATGCTAGGGTTTGTAAATTAATTATGCATTTTCGTGGTTCGTCAGCTACATAATTATGGCTGTGCGAGTTTTATGGATATTGATCCATTAATATGATTGTTAATTTGATCGATACACGGCACCTAACTCTGTATTCAAGCCCTGAGCTTCAGGTCAGCCCCCCAAAAATAAAAAATCTACAAAATTAGCGAGACACAGCAGGCAGGAGGTAGAGAAACCTTGCAGGATGCGCCCACGTGCTCTGCTACACCGAACACAGTACTGCAACTCTACCAAAATCAAATCAATGATCCGGTCGAATGCTTGCTGCTTGCCGCTGCTGAGATGAATATCGAAGTAACTTCATAATCCAACGATGCACATCTCCGCAGCAGCACAAACGCATAATATTTGCCCGAAAATCGTGCCCTGACATGCTGGTGGACCTGCCTGCTAAAAGGCCATTTCCGTTCCGCAATACTCGCATCGGCCACCAGTAATATCACTCCACCTATGTTCTCCCATTGAATTCAACTCAATCCATCCTGTATCTTGCGAACACGAGCAACACATGCTACAGGCAAGAACATAATGAGCACCTCGGGTCTAGATTGACAGAAGAATTGAAGCGAGGGCGTAGGCACTTGGCACTGGGCAGGTAGGTAGCGGATATTGCGCTCGACGACCCAAAATTCGAGACTTCGACATTAATAATTTTGTACTGTTGGCATACTACGTGGTCTCACTGCAACCAAGTCTTGGGCTGAAAAAAATATCCAGGCGAACAACGTACTAACAAGATGATAAAGATAATTTCATGTAAAATGTGTTTGCATGTGAATGTGTCATAGGAAGTGGTTCAGTCGACATGGTAATTGCGTTGATCGATATATTAGCGCCAACCAAACATTTGTTGTCCGGATCAACGCATTTGCATTTGAGAGGAGGGAAAATCTTGGATGACCTTCACAATCCACGAGTGCGATGAAAAACGATCCACGTATGCAACAAAAAAAAATTGAAATCGAAATCCCACATCTCTGAAAAATTGTTAATTTTAAACCCGTTATCTAGCTGTTTTGCTCTGTTTTTTTTTTTTGCCTGAATCGGGTGATATAAATTTATACGAATCACTATTTTTTGTTGTTCAAAATCCATTTCTGAACGCAGAAATGGATTCAGCATGCCGAAAAAACCGTGAAGCAATCGGATTATACAAAAACAATCACTCAAATATAAAAATCTAACAATTTCTAGTCAATTTTGAACCCTAAAATAATCATCATTTAATAGAAAATTTAACCTACTGCGTTATTAAAATGTAATAACATTGGAGATATGGTAAAAATAATATAGAACTTGATAGTTCCACAACAATCAACAATCTAAATTTCATTGAAAGTAGAAATAACCTTGATGAATCATAAATACAATCATAAACTACATACTATGAAATAGGGCTTTCAAATTCATGTTTTTAAAGGCCATATCTCCATGATACCCACTAAGTAGGCTTCCTCTCATGATTAAAATGAAATAAATACATTTATAGATTTAAATAAGTATAGATTAATAAATATTCATAGTAATAGCAATCAAATACCCAATAACATGATATATCCAAATCACATGTTCTATATTCTTCATAATAACTATATCTATTTCTACATATATTATAATTCATTGCCCATGTGGGTCCTTTATTAGGTTACATGTGGGTTCTTTATAAGGTCAATCCCTATTACATATACATTTACCTCATTATATACACATTTGCCTCTATATATGGGTAAAAAGAGTCCAATCTGTTGTTTACTTTTGTCTACAACCATCTATCTTTCGCCCAAGGTCCATGATTTCCTCTTCATAGTGTTGATTTTTGGTCAATTTCCATATTGGTCATTGATTAGCAACAGACAACATATCATTAGAAATCTAGAATATGAATGTGAGAACATGCTAGAATGAGTGCTTAGAGCCAATGGTTATGAGAGAATTGAGTGAAATGCTTACTCACATTGATAGTGATAGAGCCAATGGTTATGAGAGAATTGAGTGAAATGCTTACTCACATTGATAGTGATAGGAGGAATATAAGAATCTTACACTTCCCCAGGATGTTTGTATTCAACCCATGCTTACATATCTACATGAGAAGACTTTCCCACCAAACTCTTACATACATTTAGTGATTGGTTTTATAAACAAATGGAAGTGGATGGATTCATTTAAGGCACACTAGAAAATAGATGAGATCTAACTTTGGGAGTTGTCAATCCCTTTCCGCTTCCCCACTTATGGAATTTTAATATTAACCAATATATATATATATATAGATAGAGAGAGAGAGATCATTGTGGCAAGTCTACCACACAACCTATATAAATATATTTACATCATATACTTATTCACTCACAAGTCAAGCCTTACCTTAAACTCTAAAAATCCATACTAATATATTTACATCATTTATAATCAGATTATTTATGTAAACTAGTATCACTTGACTCTCATTATTATAACCATACATTTGCAATTTATACATTATCAA
Source organism: Picea sitchensis (assembly GCA_010110895.2). Classification (NCBI taxonomy): domain Eukaryota; kingdom Viridiplantae; phylum Streptophyta; class Pinopsida; order Pinales; family Pinaceae; genus Picea; species Picea sitchensis. The sequence goes on from SNQJ01S0025632.1 coordinate 113,265, forward strand.
ATCAAATCAAATCTAAAAACCAAAACCAAAATATTACATAAATCATGCAAGATTAGGTAAAACTAGTAATTATTTCAATACATCATTATTGAATAAAATTATAATCAACTTTATAACTTAAATGTTTAAAAAATATTTTTAAAATCATTCATTTGAACTTTAAAAATATAACACTTTAAATTTATAATTAATTGAATTTATAATTCATTTTAAAAGTTGTATGTACATTGAATTTTAATTTAGAGGAACCCCTCTTCTTAACAATGTGATTTTTTTGGTAATTTTGATTAAATATATAATTCTAATTTAGAGGAATTTCTCTTCTTAACACTGTGATTTTTGAGCAATTTTGATCAAATATATAATTTTCTTGTATAATTATTTAATTATCAAATTTCTATTATATAACTAGCATATCTCTTCAATTAATAAATGGGAATACTGAAGTGATTAGAAGAAGAAAATGTAGAATGAAGAAAGAAAGAATTTGTGTTTAACAATGTGATTTTTGGGCAATTTAGATCAAATATATAATTTTCTTCTTTAACTTTTTTTTATGTCGATGTAATTATCAAATTTCTATTATATAACTAGCATATCTCTTTAATTAATAAAATGGAAATACTTAAGTGATTAGAAGAAGGAAATGTAGAATGAACAAAAAAAGAAATTGTGTTTAACAATGTGATTTTTCCCCAATTTTGATCAAATATATAATTTTATTGTATAATTAATTTTTATGTTGATGTAATTATCAAATTTCTATTATATAACTAGCATATTTTTTCAATTAATAAATAGGAATACTGAAGTGATTAGAAGAAGGAAATGTAGAATGAAGAAAGAAAGAATTTGTGTTATCTTCGTGACGTTGTGATTGAAGTAATTAGTAGAGACTTTTGTGAGCAAAGATCTTATATTAACTATATAAAGAACTTTTAACCATAAATATTATGAAAATATATTGTTGAGGATATAAATTTCTCTTCAACATATTTTATTATCTTATTATTTTCATATTTAATCCACTATTATATTTCTTTGTGTAAATAGCAATTTATTTACATAGTCCGATTCCAATAAAAAAAAATAGAATGTTTAGCGAACCCCTATACGAATAAGTATAGGCGGTACAATGTTAATGTTTGAAGTAATGTTAATATTCGTTAGAAGTTGTCAAATCCATTTGGCGAGGGATTGAGAGCAGGCCTGGAATTTGACGGGCTGTAGCCCGTCTTTTACCTCTCAGCCCGTATTTGACACTGGCTAATAAAATTCACACGTCATCACTGACTGGCATTAGAATTATCTACTTGTCAGTTTGACGTGTGACCGCCTCCAATGCCCGTCAAAAACTCTAGTGGGTATATGGATACTGTATGACATAGGGCTAGGTAGTACGGCCTAGAGGCTAGGAGTCACGATGTGGAAGGCTGGAAGCTGGGTTAGGTGGAAGGCTGCAGACTTCATATCACAGACTTTATGTTTGACATTGAATATCGATGATTGTGGAACCGTAGAAGTAGTTGTAGGAAATAAATTACTCCGCTGCCCGCACTTGCGTGTCACCACAATAAACACTAACCCATAAATCTCTGAACAGGCTGAATAAACACTACCTAGTCTCCTTCTATTTAATTGATTGTTGGAAATTTGGAGTCTAGATCCATCTTCGTCGTTCAGAGGCTGGAGCCTGGAGCGTTCGAGCTCCTCCTCTGGTCACAACATTTCTTTCCCGAACCCGCCAACACCAGGGTGAACGTTTTATGGGTTTATAGTACTACCTAGTCTCCTTCTGTTTAATTGATTATTGGAGTTTGGATCCATCTTCGTCGTTCGAAGGATGGAGCCTGGAGCGTTTGAGCTCCTCCTCTGGTCACAACATTTCTTTCCCACACCCGCCAACACCAGGGTGAACGTTTTATGGGTTTATAGTTTTTTGGGGGTGGTCGCTGAGGGAAACCCATTCTCCCGACTCCCGACTCCCGGGGAAGGAAATTCCAGGCCTGCTCGACGAATCGTATCCCGCCGCACAGGAAAATCGGTTTTCAACAACAGACTGACATGAGTAAATGGACTTCTCGAATCTATGATCGCGATTGTCACCTTGGAATTTGTATTCTGATCACATAAAGGTACCAACATTTGACTTCGAGGCATGTTCATTTGTCTCGACCGATAGACAAGAATTTATTTTGGAGAAAAAATGCTCTGTGCCTGTGGTAGAATGTTTGGGAACTCTGTGTCTGCAAAATGCAGAGATAAATAACTACTGTGAAATTGAAGGTTTGAGGTTTTTGAAGCTGTTTTGGTGATAATGCTCAGAGATTTTTTTTAAGGTTGCTTTGGATACTCGAAAATTTTCCGGAAGTCTAGTCGTTGTTGTTGTTGTTGTCTGAGGATAGGATAGGATAGGAGAGAGATTTGATTTGTTTTGAGAGATTGTTGTCGTCCATTTTGTCAAGGTATTTTAAATTGTTTATCAGAATATCTTGTATAGTACACAAGAGTTGTCCATCTTGCCTGTTTTCTGGCTTTCGGTATGTGTGCTTCAGGGCGTTTCAAGATTTAACGCTATTTTCTTTAAGTATTGTTATCGGTTGTTAAACCTTGTCTGATTTCGGGTTTTCGCTTGTTTAGTGTTGAATTTTGTCTGGTAAAGAATACTCAGCACGGATGCTATTTTAAATATATAGCTGTGTTTTGCTGGAATGTGTGCTTGCTTGCTATCAGAGTCGTTTTAATGTTAGGGAAATAGTGTGAACAAAATAGTCTCTTTTGCCTGAGGATAAGATAGACTCTTTTTCGGTTTTGAGAGATTGATGCCGTCAATTTTGTAAAGGTATTTTAATTATTTATCGGAATCTCTTGTACAACAGACAAGAGTTGTCAATCTGGCTTTCTGTGTGTTTAAAGCTGTTAAAAGATCTAGCGCTATTTTCCTTTACGAATTGTTATCAGTAGTTAAATCTTGTCTGACTTTGGGTTTTCGCTTGTTCAGGTAAAGAATACGTAGCTCAAATTTTTTAAAAATAAATAGCTGCGTTTTCATGGATTGTCTGTTGATGTTGCTTGCTATCAGAGCTGTTTTATTAGAGAGTCTCTGTGAACAAACTAGTTGTTGTTTCCTGAGGATAGGATAAGAGAGTTCTTATTTGTTTTGAGAGATTGTTGTTGTCAATTTGGTAAAGGTAGTTTAAATTGTTTTTTGGAATCTCTTGTATAACACACAAGAGTTGTCAATTTTGCTAGTTTCCTTGCATTCTGTTTTTTCAAGCCGTTAAAAAATTTGAATGTTATTTTCCTTTGCAAATCGTTATCTGGTTTCAGGTTTTTGATGGTTTAGCGTTGAAATTTGTCTGCTAAATATTGCACAGGGCGGATCCATTTAAAATTTACAGTTTTGTTTGCTGGAATGTATGCTTACGTTGCTTGCTTTGCTATCAGAGCCGTTTTATTTGTAAAATACTTTGGGAAAAGTATAAGTTATAACTTATCTTGGACGAATTTTCCCGCTTGTGCAGGAGGAGCGGTCAATTCTGGTCTTGAATGTTATTGTCAAAGTGTCATTCAATGTTGGGCTATAGTGGGAGTCCGCGGGGTTTCAGTATGTTCGTTGACTTAGCTATTTATATTTATGTTCGGTTAAAACCATGGCCAGATTTATATTTTTCACCTTCCAAGTTCATAACAATTTCAGGACTATGCCTGGGTTGTCGTTACACAACAATATTACCTGCAAGCTGCATACACCCGTGATATTTGATTTGTTTAAAAAATCTATTCATATTTCTGACAAAGTGTGCGGTGATTGTAAATGTGTATTCTCATTATAATTATATAATGTTTGTCCAGACTCCAAATTAATTGATTCTATCAGTTATGAATCGCTAGATTCGCCACCCCTTTGAACTTTGCAGGGCTGCGCGGACCGACCAACAACTTTGAATCAAACAACAATTGAGGCTGAGCTGAGCTTTGTTTTGCTTTTCCACTACTAGGCTACTAATAACAAGGAGAATTATAAATAGAATGAAAGATCCCTCGGGAAGCGTCAGAATCCCTACATCACCATCTTCTATATACAACGTGTGGTGTGGGCACATGTGAGCTCTGAGAGCAATATCTACCGATGCACTTTTTCTCCCCTCATTACCTGCCTCGATTTCCTTCCACCTCCACCCGGTATCCACCCATCAGAGAATCCTGGGCGCCCTTTCCTTCTTGTAGCTGCTAGCTGTGGGTTTATGTCCCGCCTGACTGCCTGTCGCTGTATGTACTTAGGACTCATGATACTGTTCTTTGGTATTGTACAAGGGGTATTAAATTGTCACATTTCTGATGAGACTAGTATTTTCGATCCTGTACAATAGGTTTAAATTTTGGACAGAAATTCACATTTCCAAATGGATTTTCAACTATTTTTTTTTCACTTCATTGTAGTTCATCATGAAGATTACATATCCTGTCATTAGAAAAGAATCAAAGTATGATCAACTTATAATCATATGTTTTCTCAATGTAAATGTTTTCCCAATGTACAAATATCATAGAAGCCAGATTTGAACCCTGACCTAAATTTCCCAATGTACAAATATCATAGAAGCCAGATTTGAACACTAACCTAAATTTCCCAATGTACAAATATCCTTTCTACCAATTCTTCTTTTATTCATCAAAACTCATGCTAATAGGAGCGACACTAACGGCCTTAGCCCGATCCTATCATCTGTTTAATGGGGTTTCTCATTTAGGGTTAGCCGGCCGATGGAACTTCAAAAGTATCAAATACTTTGTTTTCTGGTTTACGATCTACGCCGCACTGGATTTAATCCCAGTGCCTTCGGACCTTTTCTTAGGAAATGTAAAATTCATTCTAATCCTGGGGGGGAGCGCCACTCTTTATTTTGTTGGTCTGGCCTCTACGCCCTTTGAAAAGGAATTATGTTTAAATGGCCTTTTTTTGAGTTCCCTTTCGGCCGCTATTTTGTGGAATATAGCCGAGCCCATGGAAGTCTTTCTCTCTATTTTTATCTATCTCTCCGCTCGTTTCTTCTTACTGGTAGATTTGATCTTTTTTTTAGTCTTGTTGGTAAGAGTTTTTCTATTTGCTGATTATGGCCCAGCTCTCTTTATTCAAACATATTTCGTTTACGGTTTGCGAAAATGGCGCAAAAATCGTCCCTTATTAGTGGCGATATATATTACAATTATATTACAATTATATTATATTACAAATATCATAGAAGCCAGATTTGAACCCTGACCTAAATTCATAGAACCCAGATTTGAACCCTAACCTAAATTCATACCTAATTTATAAAAACTTTCTATCAAATTAAAAAACAATATGATTACTCCCTATCGCATTCCATGTTCTTTCTGCAATTCACGCGGATAAGCTTTAAGTTCATTACTATTATTAAAAAAAATTGTGAAACTAATGACCTCTCAAAATTAATTAAACACCTATTTCATCATATTAAGATTCAGTCAAAAAAGGATGTTGTTTGTCTCTCAATTTCATATCGCACAACGTCATATTGATATTGACGAAACCCTAAACGAGCTTAAATCATGGTCACTTTGTATTTTTAATTTTACAAATTTTAATGCCTGGATTGTCATTTTCATATTCACGGAACCCTAAACGGGCTCAAATCATGGCCACTTTATATGTTCCATTTTCTGAGTACTTAACCATTTCAGGAATCCTCGATCATCTATCCATATTCATATTCCCGAGTCTTAAAGCCGATTGAAATCCCGGTAATAGCACTAATTGTTTTTCATTTATAGTTGGATTCGACCCCGCAACTAACTACTAATTTCCGCGACGTGATTGATCTTGTATAGGGAATCCCGATATTCACATTTCCCGAGTTACAAACAAACGTTGTCGAGTGAATTCTTGGTATATGTTTTTTGGAAGCATATGTTTAAGTTTTTTTTCAACATATTTAGTTAATAATAAATTTTAATTTAGATATTGATAGTCATAAATTTTAATAGGTATTGATTCTTATGTTTATAAATTTTTTAACTATAGAAAATATTTTTTATTTTTTTTATAGACAAGTATAAGTGTATATGTTTTTTGGAAGCATATGTTTAAGGTTTTTTTCAACATATTTAGTTAATAATAAATTTTAATTTAGATATTTATAGTCATAAATTTTAATAGGTATTGATTCTTATGTTTATAAATTTTTTAACTATAGAAAATATTTTTTATTTATTTTTATAGACAAGTATAAGTGAATATATGGTTTTCTTTGGGACATGAATGAGTTGACTTTTGGGTTTCACCTATTTCTTTTATATAGGTGGATACACTCACAAATGTCTCAAAAGAGAAAAATGCAAGCTACAATTGGAGAAATGTATGGATGGACAAAAGAAAAAACTTCTAAGACTCAAAACCCTTCGA